>VZTA01011518.1:0-35185 GCA_013398855.1 Mohoua ochrocephala
CAGGCACTGGAACAAGCTGTCCAAGGAAACAGTGGAATCACCAACCCTTGAGATGTTTACAAGATGTGTAGATGTGGTCCTTGGGGACATGGTTTAGTGATTGAATTGGCAGTGCTAGGTCAATAGATGGACTCAATGATCTTAAAGGTCCTTTTCAATCTAAATGATTCTATGATTCCATGTACATTAAATTCAGTGGGGCTGCTCCAGATCAGCACAGATTTTAATCAGGCTGCCACAGGGTGTCCCATTGAGTACAGGCTCCCATTCATAACCAGCTGTACACCTGAACAGTTTCACTGCTGCTGCTGAGGGCTGGCGTTCGAGCAGGGTCCATCTTCACTCTGCTCACAGCTGCCATTAGCATCTCCAGGCTTACTCACAGCATACCCACGGTCCCGGGCTCTGCTTGTGAAACTAATGACATGCTAATCAATACTGTTCTGTGCACGTTGTTTAGCATGCCTGCCAGGGCTATGTATTTGAAAAAGCAACATGTTGGAGAAGGAAAACACCTTATATAACTTCCTCTTCTGATGTTCAGGTGGTACCTGTTTTGAAGAATTGTAGGGAGCTGAATGCTTGTCTGCAACATCCCCTTATGAAAGGATAGTTTTGATCTAATCTTGCTAATGATGTCTGCCATGCCAGTGTTTTGCTCAGACTCGAAGAAATTGAAGTAGTGAGGTTTTAAAATAGCTTGAAACAAAGCATCATCCATAGCACAGGTGGTAAAAGGCCTGCAAGGGATGAAATGGGGAGGAAGCGTAAAGACACAGCTCACGCGGTTTAAGGGAAGGGAAGGTGAGGTTGAGGGAAAATGAAAATCTGAGACAATTTGTCAAATGAAAATTAGATAAGGGCAAGAGCAATCTGTTCCAGGCTGCCCTGAAATGTATTCCAGAAAGTTTTTGCTTTACATTTGAGGTGAGGAAAAACTTCAATAAAAAGGATAATTTTCCACTGAAAGCCATTTAATCATCAAAAGGCACCCAACAAAACTCCCAGGCAGCTCTTGGTGCTGAGTGAGCTGCTGTTATTGCTGAGCACTCAAAGGGATTTAGCAAATGTCATCAACAGAACTGTGTAGGATCAATACCCTCAAGTGAGTGAGTGCTTATAGTGCAAATGAAAACACAAGGTGATTTTCACCCTCTTAGCCAATACCAGGAATATTTCTGGTCTTCCCCAGCTGGAAGTATGGAAACTTTATCAGGTTGAAGATGAAGGTTTTGGACTAGTAAAAAATCCATCTCCTCCACTATAAAGACCAAAGCAACACATGAAACATAGAAGATGTGTTCTCCAGATGGAGATTGGATTAAAAATCTACCTTCAGAGTAGAAAGATGAAGTCCTAGGAGGCTGTACTTGGTGAGATGGAAGAGACCCTCTAGTTTTAGCTGCTAACACTGTTAATGGGATTTCCTTTGGAAACTCATTATATATATACAGGAAACAGTGAACTCAAATGATTTAACAAGGCCTAAAGCTGGCACAGATGGAAAACTTGCTGCCTCTTCCCCACTGAGACAGAGCAAAGGGAAAGGCTCAGCACCTGGCAAAGGGAGTGGCTGAGAGATGCCAATCGCGTGTTCCCACATTTTTTATGTTTCTATTTTCTCTGTGCAGCAGAGGTGTTAAACAATTAGTCAGAAATAGGAAATGCAATGTGAAGCCTGGCCCCCACACTGATGGATGCAGCTGAGCTATAGCACAGGGAGGAGAGATCTCCACGTTCCCAGGGAGAGAACAGTATATGTTTCCTCTGTAAATGGCTCTAATTATGCTCTAATTACTGTACCTGGAGGAAATCCTTCAGATGTTTTGCGCTGAGGTCTCACCTGTAAATGTTGACGAACAGCTGCAACTTGTTGTCAGTCATTAAGCTACTGATGAAAAGGTCACCAGCCAGCTCAGTACCATCACTGCTACAGCTCCTTGATTTCCTGCATTCACCTCTCTTTGTTCTGCAGTTTATGTGCTGTCCAGACACAGGATTAGATCAGCATCTCCCTCTGAGAGGAGAGGTTGTGGCAGAACAAGGTGCTTCATACAGGAGTCTTCAAATTGGGTGAGAGTGGTGAGGCCGTGGCACAGGCTGCCCAGAACAGCTGTGGATGCCCCATCCCTGGAAGTGTTCAGGTTGGATGAGGTTTTTACCAGCCCGGTCAAGTGGAAGTTGTCCCTGCCCATGGCAGGGGGTTGGAACAAGGTGATTTTTATGGCCCCTTCCAACCCAAGCCCCCCTGTGATTTTGTGGTGATACACTGAAGCATGAGCTTGAACGGATGACAGCTGAATTTGTGGGTTCAGCTGGGACATTGCCTGGTTTGTCACCTTTTCCACAGGGGTGGTCATTTGGGTTAATATGAAGACCAGACAAGTAGAAACTGTAAAGTTAAAGTGCCCATCATGAATCCTGAGGCCCCTGGTTCTCTGCCATGGGAGCTTTGTTGCTCAATTGTTACTCCCATTAACAAGACTACAAGATACTACACATATGTTACCCGTATCAGTTGTAGGTAGGACATTCTCCTGAAAAGTCTTAATGTTTGATGAAAAATCCTGAATCAGGCAGTTTTTCACCCATTTTGCTGCCACATATATGAAGGATATGAAATCACAGCAGGGCTTATTGCCTCAGTGCAGCATATGTTCCATGACTTTTATCTAGGAAAAGGAGGAGCTAGGATGAAGATGTATCCTGAGGTCATGCTGTAGCACTGATGGTACAGAATCAGTTCTACACCAACTCTCCAATCCTTGCTTGATCCACTGGAGAATATTTGATAAAATCATTTGGCTGCAAAAAAAAATATAGTAAGTTTTCGGAAGTGTCAAATATTAGTGTTCATGTTGCTGTGGGATTTATGTCTGGTATGAGCCCTCACTTTTCTATTTGCATGGCAAAGAGACACAGGACATGTGTAGGTGGAATATTCATGGATGTTCTGGTTTTTCAGGAACATGTTTTTGCTGCTGCTTTTGGAAGACCTGGTATGGCTCATGTTAAATCACAAGGATTCATCAATGTTAAAACATTCCATTTGGCAGGAAGCTCTGGAAGACTGTCGTGCTAGAGAGCTGGAGGAGTAACTTTCTTGGTCTTTCCAGCTAAGTGTACCTACGAACACGATTAAATCTATTTGCTGAAGGCCTAGAGACATCAGACTGGTGTAGCACTGATAAACTCACTGATACTCTCCAGCTCAGCCACAGGTTGTGTAACTGAATGCTTACGAATAGATGCCTTGAAGATAGGAAATGAAGATACAATGGAACATAGGATTTTTTTTTTTAATATAAACTAGTTATGCACAGTCCAGTGCAAAAATGTTCATTTAAAGCAGAGCACAGTCCTGGCATCATTATTGTTTTTATTTGTGAGAAGAACAGCCCCGGTACTAATCAATGGAAGTTATCATATAAAACAGTTAATTTTTCACTCTTCAGAATAGTTCTGCCAACCCTTTTTTTTCAGATATTAAAATATTTAATCCATCTCTAAATGTTACTGGGAAGATTTTTCTGCCCACTGAAGGTCTATAGTGAATGGATCATAAGGAGGAGATAGTGAGGCTGCCCAGTGCTGTGCACACACAATGGCAGGCTGCACCACCCTCCCCAATCCCTCACTAGGAAACACCCCTTTTTCCACACCAGAGGTGAAAAGAAGACCTAAAACCTCCACAGAAATCAACCTCTTTTTAAACATCCACACTCCCATTCAGCAGTACCCTGACTCTGGGAACACCCAGGGAGGCAGGAACATCCAAATGAGAGTCATCACTGGGTGGTTCAGCCTTCAGAACCAGAAAAACCACCTAACATCAGGTTTTGAAAGAGGAAGGGAAGCAGAAAGCCACACACAGGGCATCTTCCAGTGCACCAGAACCTCTGGCTGGTCAGTCTGCATAACGGCAACAGCGTATGCAGGAGCACTGAGCCACACTGAACATCCTTACACAGGGACAACAAAACTCTACAGCATTCATATAAAATCATGTGTAAACAGAAGGGCCCGGGAAGTCAGGGGAGAGCACGAAGCAGGAAGACAGAGAGCAGTAATAATGGGTTTAATCCAGCCAAGGACTCGGCTGCCAGTTGGCACTGCTGGCACTCAGTGCATTAACTGTCAGCGCCTGGCGGATTAAGCAGCAGAGCTCAGAGATGGGTTTCTGCTGCAGGAGGCAATTTCACACTGATGAAGGGCATTCACTTTGAAGGAAAAACCTTGCTGTGTACTCTGTGTTTTTGTTGAAATAACAACAAAGGGGCTTTAGATATACTCCAGGGTAGCTGACAACAGAGTTTGACCTGACTTCAACAAAACTACATCTTATGAAAGGGGAAGGGATGCTGTCCTCAAGGATGGAGAGCTCTTTGTGCCTGTGCCTGTACAGCTGTTAAGGCAAGAGGGTTCCTGATCCATGACCAGGGCTCCTGGGCATTACAAAATACTAATTATAAAATCCATCTATGTGACAACACAAGTCTGAAAACACAAGCTGAAACACTTCTCAGTAACTTTCTTACATTTAGAATGAACCATGGTCTGAAACACTAAAATGTAAGGGTTCCACAAAGCTATCTGAAGTCAAGTTTTGGGCTAGCGCTACTGGGCTTGCAGAAATGTTAGGTAAGATTTGCTGCAATTCAGCACAATAATTGCTTATGCTTTGCTGAGTTGCAACAACTGCAACTAGTTAATGAAATTAATTGATTTCTTTTCAAAATACTAAGAAAGAAAGGTAGATTGGCCAAAGATTCACTCTGGGTGTAAACATGATGGAGAGATAAGTGGATGAGTTGCTCGGATCTGTGCTGTTTCGCAGCCTCTGATCTGAACTTTGTCTGTACAAGACCCTGCATAGGATCATTGCCAGCTGGGAGCACCATGTGTTGTGTGGCTATGGAGAGTGTGCAAGAGGTTTTGTCAAGACTTTTTAACATTTTGTTGTTGATCTTTTTTCTGTTTTGCTTTTAATGAAACCCACAATCCTAAAAGTTATTTTCTCCTCCATCTGTCCCTCATTTTATGAAGAAATGAGGTTATGACATAGATATTCTCAAGTTTAGGAATTTGTTTCTGTGGCATGTTATACAAGGGCATCCTTTGAGCCTTATTTTGCTTTTCTTGTGTGGGGGGGAAAAAGCTGCTCCTACCCTTCTCTCCAGGAAGTAGTTTCCTTCAATAAAAATAGTCCTCTACTACTGGCTCTGTTTTAATCTTTGTTGCCAGCCCACTCCAACTGTCTTTCCTTCCACACCTCTTTGCTTGGTCACTCTACCCTCTCCAGTCTGATGTCTCTTGGTATCTGGGGTCCTTGGGCGTTACCCTCAGATTTACTGGCTTGCAACTCTCCACTGTTGGCTTTAGCCAGAATCACTTTTCCCTCATCATGGTCCCCGCACAAAAAGCAGCCCTGAACACAAGCCACAGGCTTTCTGTTGGCAGCACTCATTCTCTGTCAACACCTTCTGCTGTCAACACCCTTTATCTCCAGTTTTCCAGAGATAGGAGGGATGGGATTGAATTCCAGATTCAAGCACCTACATATAGATGTCAACATGTAGGTGTTGAACTTTCCCTGAAGTTAACAGAGATTTGGCCAATCAGTCAATCAAGCCTTGAGAACAGTTCATCTCTCCTCTCCTCTAGGTCTGTCTGTGCATGTTAACACTTTATCTGGATGAACCTTCAAATAACTGAGGTGGATGCTGACACTCAGAAAGACCTCGGGTCCTGTGATAATCCTGTGATAGGGTCAGTGAAGAGAAAGTCCTGCTCAATGTGTGGGAGTGCAGGTGCTACCCCTGTTGATGGTGGGGCTGGGAGAGCTCCCATGGCTTGAGAGCTTTTTGCTTCGACCATGTTTTCCAAAATTTACACAGTTGGATATCTGCTTCCAGCCAGCCAAAAGACACATCTCTAGCATTGATATTAACAACTGGATTTTCAGGTACTCTGTCTATTAGAGCCTCTTGAGGAAATAAAATATGCTGGTGTCTGTTTCACACACAAAATATTTCTTTCTTTGGTTCTCAGTTTTCAGGATGACTGAAATAGTAAAACACACAGAGATACATACACACCCTTCAGTTTTAGGCACACGCCCAGCATGAAAAAAATCAGCCGGATAATTAAACTTCGGCAAAGTTACAAATAACAGAAATGAGGACAAGTCTTGCATAATCTTAACCCTATCTGGCTCGACTAGCTCAGTTATGATAATAAAAAACTTCCCTTCAGTCAACCACACACAGATCTTTCTCCTCCTCTGTGTTTTCACTGCCTTCTCAAGGACAGAGAATCCTAGTTTTTGTTTTTATCTCTTATTGTTAAAAGCAGAAAATGGCTTTTCTTACCTAAATAAATGAAAAGTCAGTCTTCTCTCAGCTCTGCCAGCGTAATTCCACTCATTCCATCTGACCTCCTCTTAGGTTACCCTTGTGTGACCCACATGACTGCTTCTCAAATCCTTGCCTCTTTCAGAGATTTCCACGTGATCTGTATTGGTTTCTTTTCTGCTTGTGCTTCCCCATCACCTGTACATACCTGGTTACCTAGATCTTTTTTCATGCTCTACATTGACAGGATCTTTTTAGGTCAGAGACCACTGTTCTGTTCTGTTCCCACAGCTTTCCAACGCAATCCCTGCACAAGACTCATCTTCTAAATGCCAGTGCACAGATACAAATAAAAGACATGAAAGACATGTACAACTAATGGCTACAAGCAGATCTTAGCAAAAGTTTCAGCTAAGACGTTCCAGTCATCCAAAATGTGTTATTTTTCCCTATTAATCCCTAGGTCAAAACACAGTTTTCTAACCTTTGCAATTAAAATGCAGCCAGACCTGATAATGAATCACTGAACCTCTCTACAGAAACTAATCACCTCTCACAGAGCATCTCTTCTTATTGACATTCCCCTTGGCTCGGGAGTGACTCACCAGCTGCTGAGCTATGAACTTTGAAATGTTTACTTTCACACTGAACAATCTGGCCTCTGTTGCTAACGAAGAGTGAGGACAAGGCAGGGAGACCAACCACTCCCTGCCAGAAATCTCACCCTCAAACATCACAACAACCTGACAGTTAAAACAACTCTAAAGTTTTTACACAATACATTGAAAACCATTATTAATTAATCATTTTCAAGGCTCCTATATGTGGAAATAACAAACTGAAGAGATGCTACTCTGCTCTGCCTACAGGAGCTTATAATCAAAGTCAAAATCAGCAAAGATTTTTGCTTTTGCCTCAGTTTTTCTGCCCTCCAAGTGTGTGTGGGACAAGACCTGCTCTGGGCTCAACCTTCTAGGAACAAGTGAGTGAATTATGGTGGGAGACATCAGTTCTGTAGCTGAAAACACAGAGCATGGGACAAAACAGTGACTGTCATAATTTGTGTGTCCAAAAAAGGGAGTAAAATATTCTGGAGTTAAGAAGAGTAAGGGCTGCTTGTCTTTGAAGGATCTCTGGTGGACTCATGGAAGTATCAAATTTAAGCAGTTTTTGAGATCAGAGGATAGAACACCATCAGAGGAACAGTAACACCTGACTCTAGTGATACTTTCTGGGGACAACAGTTTAAGACTGCTTCAATATCCTAAGCGACCACACTCCTCATCTAGTGATTCCAGTCACTTCCAGTCCAAACCATTCCAGGATTCTATGTTTGTGGGAAACGTCTGAAATCAAACTGAACTCTCAAGCAGAAGCCTGCTGCTTGCTGCAACAGTAGAGGCTGGCTGTAAAATTTTTCAAAGTTCTGATCTAAGCAGAAATGGCACATCCTGAATCCTCCTATCAGTAAAGGGCTACGAAAAAGGACCACCAGACGGCAGGCTGGTCACTTTCTGTGGTTCTGTACCTAAACCATTCAGACTGGGAAAACTGAGGGCTCCCAGTCTGGAAAGAAGATTTACACCTGAAAAGAATAAGTGTTTTTGAGAAGAAAGAAGAAGGTGAAGATCTTGACTGAAGAAAAGACCCTGAGAGTGGAGGGACGCCTTGGAGGTTGGACAGATGCATGAGGCCAAGCCCAGGGGGGCTCCCGGGGACCTCACCAGTAATGCCCAAGGGCTGTATGTGTGAGCACCAGCTCAGTGCAGGCTGACATGACTTCCTTCCCAAATATCCCAGGCCAACAGCAACCTCCCTGCAGGGAAGGGAAGATGAATCCTGATGAATGCAAACACTGCGTGGCAAAGTGCATGTGTGAGTCTGAGATAATGAAGTAGGGTAAAAACTCCTGTCTCCTTGGTTCTTAAACAGACTCCAGCATGCAGAGATACAACAGGTTATGGTACACTTTGCCTTACCCTTGGCAAACTCCCACAAGCTTTATATATCCACCCCTAAAAATGTTAACATGGCTCTATATTTGGGGTTGTTTCAACATGAATTAATAGGCCAAAGAAAGCTTACCAAAGAGGTGGACATATTAGATAGAGTGCAAGGTATGTGTAAGACACACATTCCAAACATTGCCATGATGAATCTCCTTATTATCCCTCATTGTCTACTCTAAAAGGATCTTGTAATCCATCTCAGGCAGATCTCGACTCCCGTGGGATGTCAGTGACACTCTCTGTGTGTGCTTGCCGAGGGTACAAGGCTTAAGCCTGCAGGAAACATGTCTAAGATCTAACCTGACAGCTCCCGTGTCATAAATAATGGACTGATCTGAATGACAGACACTAGCGCAGCTTAATCTCTTTGGGAAAAGGTATTCCCTGCACTACTAAGGATAGCATGCAAACCCCTGCAATTCTGACTGAGAAACACTGACAACTCACATCCTTATTTTTGTCTCAGCTTTGAAAAAGATCCCTTCCACACTGCTTAAGTTTTAGGGCACTTTTTTTTATTCTTTTCCCCTAGCAGTCTGACTGGCACAGAAGTGCAGTACTGCTTTGCATCCAAGGAAGAACACAGCGTTGTAATGATCATCGTTCTCCAGATCTGTCCAACAGTATTTTGGTACTCTGGGTAAGGCATCCCATGGGACAGAGACAAAGGTAGCTGCATCTTTATCAGTGATTAGAGTTAGCCAGGACCCCCGGTTTGAGATGCAGACTGTTGACTTTCTGCTTGGGATCCTTTTCCTCAGCATTATACTTAAATGCATTAAAGCAAAGGGATGCACAGTTTTTGGGTACCTTACTTCTATATTTTTTTTGTTATTTACTGATAAAGCAAAGTATTAAGCTTATCTTTCTGAGGCATTACACATTTTTCTCTTCATTACTGGGCTTTGTGGCTAGCAGCTCTGACTTTTTGAAACGAATGTAGAGTGCTGCATCCTCTATTGCTCCCCCCAGCAAAAAGCCTCATGTGCAACCTGCTGCATGGCTGTAAGTGGGTGGCTTAAGCTGAAGTCATGACACCAGAGTCTAGTGTGCTCATAAACCTGAGCCATGAAATATTTGCCAACTATAAATAGAAGACCGTCAACCAGATAAAAGCAATCTTTTCTGAAAACACTTTCTGGTGCTCACAGACAACTTCCACAGTCATTATATAAAAAATGGATAGAAACTACTGCTGCTAACCCGAAGGATTTCAGCTTCTTCAATAACCTGCACACAATCTTACTGACTTGGCTCTTTTTTGTTGTTGTTCTAGAGATGTTGATAAAAACAGTCAGCAGCCAGAAAAATCTATATAAAATGAGATGCTGCTGTGGGCCCGCATACAGAATCTAGTCTACCCTGAAACTCCTTTGATGGGAGAGTGAACAGCAGCTAAATCAAGCAGCCTGTGTAATGTCATTGCCTTGTCTCCCTCTGTACCTAATTCAGCACATCACTCCTCTCCCTTAGTAAAGACAAGCATCCTGTGACCCTTGCTGTGCTGGACTTGTTCTTCACCACGTTACCTGATGACTTTTCAAGCCTTGGTCCAGTAAGCAGAGACTTAACAGCAATCCCTGCAATCTGATACCTTCTCTCCACTTGCTGTTTTCTCAAAGCCTTTGGCATTCGCCCAGGCAGACAAGTGTGAACATGAATGCACACTGACAATAGTCTTGTACTAAGTTGATTTTAATTTCTGGAGGCAAGGGTGTGTTTTTCTGTTCAGTTATTGATTGAAGCAGATACATAATGGCCCAGAATACATACTGTTGTGATAATTCACCATAAAGGCAGCAAAAAATACTTCTGTATGCAATTTATTTTCCACATGCGAATGACTGAATTAAATATGGATCAAGGAGTTTATCAGCCACTCTATGTCTTCCTTCTCTTCTGTTAACATGGCATGGAGAAAGCATGTGACTGATGTAATTGCATTTACTGAGACCTTTGACAGGTCTGAAAGCTGAGGAGGCTGCAATGTATTCATGCCTTGAATTTTCATGGCACTTTTTCATTTATAGAATTTCTCCACACAAATATGCTGTAGCTCTTGATCCCTGCTGCTATCTCTAGCATTGTTATCTGTGGGGAGTTTATGAATCTACAATATAATGTGTACTGAACACTGCATAAAATTCTCTTGCATCAGGAAAAAAAAAAAGCAGTAATACAGAGGCACAAGAACACCTGCTGTTGTGAAATCTCATTTTCATTTTGGAGACCATTTTGGAAAAGCTATTTGTGTACAAAAGTTAAGCATTCTTCAATAGGTGCAACAGAATTCAGTCTGAAACTCCACTGCCTGGGTTACTGTTGGTTGCACTTTGCCTCATGGACTCACTCAGTGGGAAAATAGGCAAGGAATGAAAGCAGACACAAAATAATAATGAAAAAAATGCACTTGTGATTTATTCAGTAAATATCACTCAACAAGAAGTGAGTAGGAGGGTTAAAGACAAAGCCTGGGTTCTTCATTAATAATGAGAGATGTTATTCTTTGAGAAAGATCAATCTTGACCATACAAAGTGGCCAGCACCACAGACTGGATTCTGGAATTATGTACTTCACTGCATGAATGGAACTCAGCTTCTTAAAGACCTGGATGCTACCCTCAAAAGGCTCCTTTCCAAAAACCAGTCCTTTTCCCTCAGTGTTCATCATCGTCCCTTAGTTCTGAATCATGGCCTAAAACATTGTATGTGCAGCTTTGCAGCACTCTCTTAGTGCAATTCCCAGTATAGGAGCTTCATCCAATTGTTTATGGATAGATATGGGGTAGATATTTTATAGTGCTCTAATATAGTGATGGTCCTGCAAAGCTCAGGGTGTAAAGCTTTAAGGGGAATTGGAAACTCCACTCCAACTCTGTCTTTTAAAAAGGCAGAAATACTGCTGGAATGCTCAGTGCAGATATCCAGAGATGTATATTGAAATTCGAGAGTAAAATGAACATGGAAAGAATTAAATCAATATCCTTCTCATCCATGATTCACCCACTTCATACACAGCCAGTACAGCTCACCAGTGAACAGGGCAGAAAAGATCCACTTCTGTGCTGCACACACTGTGGGTTTTTGATGGGATTCCTGTAGAGATAATTTCATGTGAAAATTATAACTGATTCCCAAGTCATACAAACTACAGAGGAAACAAAGTCAGCATGCTAACCCCCAGGGTAGGCAGATTTCCACCCATCGAAAACAGGAGCTTATGGACTCCTGATGTCAACATTCACTGCGTTCAGTGCCAGTTTCATACTTCCTAAGAGTTCCTTGAGCAAGAAATCAAGGTCTCTGAATTCTGACTGTGTATCAAAGAAATTATTCAGGGAACAATCTGTAAAAGGCAGCAGTATTACTTATCTGCCTCATAGGTTTCTTGAAAATAGAGTAGAATATCAAACATTTCCTTTCTAAATCTCACAGTAAAGGTCAAGTGCAGTAAATTGCTGCAGTTGTACAGAAGCAAGTGGAACAAAAGCAGACTTCACTACAGATCAAACTTGCACTTTCATACTCAAATGACTTTGCATCTTTCCTTTTTAGTACTGGGGTGTCCTTTATCCCATAGAGACTTGTAATTCAGCCTCAAACATGCTTAGTTTTAACTAACATATTAGCTCAAAAATTAGTTGAATTTAATTGAAAAGCAAATGCTGTTTTTAGAGCAAAGAAAAACTGCTGGAGTGGAGGGGGCTGTAAAAAAGTGAAGGGATTCAGAATTTCTCACTGAGAGAAAAACTCACGTGTTGTTTATGTGTTTTCCTTTCAAAGACTCTGGTGAGGGGTAAGAAGCAAGCCCAGCTGATCTCCTTTTGCTGTGGATGCAACACCCTGGCCAGATAAAAGCACCAAGAAGGGAGAAGCTTGTAGCTTTCTTAGAATAACTAAACATGCCTGGAAGAGAAAAGTTTTCAAGATGGCATGGAATGGGCAGAGAAGAAACCTGGCCAGGAGGGAGCTGCAGCCTGGGCAGGAGGTAGAAGGTGCCCATGTGAAATCAAAGAATCACAGAATGGTTTGGGTTGAAAGGGACATTAAAGATCATCTTGTTCTAACATTCTTGCCATGGGCAGACATGCCATTCACTAGATCAGCTTGCTCAGGGCTCCATCCAGCCTGGCTTTAAACACTTCCAGGAATGGGCTATTCACAACCTCTCTGGGCGACTTGTGCCAGGGCCTCAACACCCTCTGAGTAAAGAATTTCTTCCTAACATCTAATCTAAACCTGCCCTCCTTCCTCTGTCATTGCCCCTTTTCCTATCACTACCTGCCCAGATAAAAAGTCTCTCTCCCTCCTTTTTTTAAGCCCCCTTAATATCTCACAAGCAGCAGAAAGAGGGTGGATGGGAACTGACTGTTCAGAGGACCATGAAGTCAGTGGAGACCTCAAATGGGGCTGGTTCTTTAAGAAATGGACTGTAGACCTAGGAAATTCCTTGCCAGATATTGTGTGGATGCAGGAAGTTTGTGTGGGCTCAAAATAGACTGGACTAGAACTTGAAAGAGAGATCCTGGGATTCTCTGTTAAACACAGAAGCTCTGTCAGGTTAGGGTGTCTCCTGAACTATAAATACTCAGGAACTGGCAAAGCTTTACAGGGTAGTATTTAATGTTTTTCTTTGATCTTATTTCTCCTAAGGTTACTTTTTACAGCCCTAGTTAGAGGGCAAATGCTGCAGAGATGCTCCAAGATAACCCTTAATCTGAATCAACATGGTTCTTCTTCCAGAGACAGGCAGTCAGGACCAATATGGGATGAAAAGAAACCCCTCCAGAGGGTACCATGTGCAGTAATCTGTGATCCCAGAAACTACTGAAAAATTACTGGAGAGACAACAAATCTCACACAAAGGACTGGATTGCCAGTACAGAGCTGTGTCTGCAAACCAATGTGAACTTGTTCCCTCCCACTCAGAGCTTTCTTGGGTTTAAAATTATTATTGTCAGAGTTCCTTTTGTAATACAACCCAGCCTTTTTTTCTCTATTGGGAATTTTGGGAGTAGGGGAGTCCCATTTTCAGGAAAATGTGTAGGCAAATTCACCTTCTCCAAGAAGCACCAACAAGGCTGGCAATGTGCAGCACTGCTGTCACAGGGAGAGTCCTCAGTGGGAATGGTTTGAGACCATTTGCCTAAGGAGATTTTGCAAACAGTGACACAGACTAACAATCTGTCCTGGACATAGGAGGGAATCAGTCTTTGCAGATTCCTGAATGATGCTGCAGATCAACAGCTCCAGCTCTGAAAACATCTACTTAAATTTATGCCTGTAGCCACACTCATTTTATTCAGGGAATTAGGTAAAAAAAATCTGCATCTTTTTCTTCAACAACAACCTCTATATTTTGCCAACATACCATACCTGCCCACAGAAAAAAAAAAACATATTCATAGAAAAAGAAATGCAGATTTGCTGCTACTGGTTGCAATTTAAAAAAAATTTACAGACAAACTTTTGATAATTCTGAAATAAAGCACCATTCTTATTTAAATTTATTTGGAAGGGGGCAAGGGAAGATTTTTAAACTGAAAAGCACATTTGATTTTGAAAATTAATTGCAGAATACCCTATGTGCTGTTCTCTAGACAGAAAAATCATTTGGCTTATGCTCTTTCTACAGTCTGAAATTCAAGACATTTCCAGTGACAATCTGCCTAATTCAAATAAAGCAAATGTTAGTTTTCCTGTATAATGTCAGACCATTATTATCCTTTCTCTCTGAAGGTCTGACATGAACACAGTGACATCCAGAAGAGTCTATAAAGTGCATTGAATATTAGAACAGGGCAAAGAACTGGGATCTGTACAGGCTCTGCTGAACAAGGATGCAGAGTCCTTACACACACATATACATGGAATCGTGCAACTTATTTTATTTTCGAGCTTCACTCAGTCAGATCATCAAAAGTTTTCTAGGAAACAACAACAAAAAATCCCAGTGTATATGACTGTGCAGAATGTGTCAGAACTGTGCAGAACTGGTCAGCCTGTACAATACAAAGAACGAAAAGCCAAAGAAAAATAACATTTCAAACAGAAAAAGTCTTGATATACAGAGCATCAGTTTAGCCTGTTCCCAACAAGCAACATCGTCTAATAAACAAAGAGCCAACTGGGAACACAGAACTGGAAAGAACAAGCAGGGTCATCTCATCTAAGTCCTTGGAAGAACAGGCAGATTTTTGAGTTATCAGCTCAGAAAGAGTCTACAGAGAAGCTCTGCCTCTCAGTCCCATATTCCCTTCACAGCTGGACAAACCCGGACACCACCAGACAGAAGAGTGAATCCAGGGCATAGCCAAAGTGCTTGAGCCTCATAGTTGGAAAAAAAAAATTAATAAGGGATAATTTAGGTTCATTAATGCTCTAGGAACAAATCAGTTATTCAGTCTGGGTAAGGCCTACTTTAGACCTGAAAAGGCAGCTTTTCCAATAGCAACCAGACACAGAACCCTGCTGTTATCACTGTGTGGATGTTTAGAAATAGCTGAAGTGCAACAGTATTTTATGTGTGAAAATGATGCAAGAGCAATCAGTCTGGCAGATATTTAGACCATGTGAGGTGACTTTTTTCTTCCCCTTATTCTTTCTGTGAACATAGAGACCCAATGCAAAGGGACACCCTCCTAACAGGCAGCACTAGTGTTGAGAACAAAAAGGAATCCTCCTTTCATCTAGATCCAAAAGAAGATGTCTGAGCTGATCTGAGCCCTTTTACAAGTGGAAGGGTGCAGATATCCTCCAGTTGACACAGCTGCCCAGGGAACACACACAGCTCACATGCTGTGAGCTACTGAAGCTAGTTACTTCAGGATCAAAACTCTCCGTTTCCTGCTGCCTTCTGAGAAATTTCATGCTGCTCAGGCCCATTCTGAGCCTGAGAAATAGGATTAAGGACATCCATTTGAAAATAGGACGCAGGAAAAAAGTCAAGGAGAGCTCCCAGCTGACAAGACCAGACCAAAACGGGTTAGGTACCTCAAGACTTATGTCTTTTCCCCCTCTCAGTGACTGCCTTTCCCCAAGCCATGACCAGGCTGAAGTCCTCTGCACAGCAGCCAAGTAGGCAAATGGAAATAAGTGTTAACCCACATGTTTCTGAGCTGCATTTCCCAAACTGCAAGAGGACCTGTAGCACTCCACTCCCACTATGGGGCCACCCAGAGCATATCAGGACTGGCCATGACATGGAACAGACCCTCCCAAATCCTTCCAGCCTGGATGTGCTTGTGCTCTACTGAGCTCTGCTGCAGTCCTGGTCCCTTACCTGGACTTGCAGCCCTGAATTTTTCTAGCAAAGTGGAAACAGCAAGTGGCTGCTGCATTAAAGATAGTTTCTTGTTGGGAGAGAGGGATGGGAAATGATCCTCACCTGCCTTTGAGACTTGCACAGATTCTGGAACAAATGCACATTTCATAAGCCCTTGGAAGATAACAAGTCACAGCTTGAAACGTGAAACAGCTGCTTCATGTAGCAGCAAGGACAAGTAGCCCATGTGGATTTGTCAAGAATAAATTGTGTTGAACTGATCTAATCTCCACTTTTAGCAATGTAACAGGCCTTAAGAATAAAGGAGAAGTGGCTGTCACAAATCTTACCCCCTTACGAAGGTTTTCAAAAGGGTTGCATGTGACATTCTCATAAGTGAGCCCCGGCAGCCTGGTCTAGATGAGACTGTGATCGATTGGGTGCAAAGCTGGTTTGATAACGTATCAGAAAGGTTATCAATGGTGCTTTGTCAGAGTGGAAGGATGCAGAAATGGAGTTCAGCCAGGTCTCTTCTGGATACAATACTGGCATATGCTTTCATTAATGAATTAGACGATAGAAAAGAAAGTATGGTTATTAAATTTTCAGATGACATAAAGCTCAGAGACATCACAAGCACAGGAGGACAGGGTTTGAATTCAGAATGATCTGGAAGAATTGTGTAACGTGTCTGGGGTGGGAAAGGGAAGCTGAAATTCAGCAGGGACAAGTGCAAGGCCACAAACTTCAGCTTATACAATGCACAAACACCAAAATTTGCCAATGTAGCAAAGTGTGGAATTGCAGTAGATAACAAGGTGAATTCCTTGTTAAAAAAAGAAACTGTCACCATGCAGGAGTGAACAAACAGGGTTATAACATTAAAGATGTGCAACAGTCCTCCCTTTGTCACTAACAAGACCTCAGATACCATGTCATATTCCGTTTTGAACGTGTCAGCTCAGTAAAAAAGTGTGCAGCAATAGTACAGAGGAGAAGAGGACTACCTGAGGAGCAAAAAACATGGCCAGAGCAGAAAGACTTGCAGGTTCAGTGTTTATTTAACTTTAGTAGGTCTCACAAGAAGCATTTCAACAAGCTTCACGTATTTAAAAGGCTTGTTGCAAACAGGAGTACAATAATCTGTTTTCTAAGTCTCCAGGGAATAGGAAACAAAACAAACAAAAAGCAGCTTTCTTTACAATTAGAGGTTTCAGTTTGAATTTTTCAACAGTGAGACTTGCAAAGCACTTGGAAGATTTCTTTTTAGGCACAACTTTGCTAATGGCCTGACCTCAGCTGGATCAATACCTTTGATGCAGGAGTCAGTGCATCCTGCTGAAAGCAAGTCCTCATAAATTTCACGCACCCCACGACTGGAAGTGGGATCTCTGGGAATCTCAGCAGTAGTGAGCTCCAGATTGGCTCTGTCTCAAGTCTGGCAAAACCCACTGAGTTTCAGTACAAAGTCTCAGTGTGGGTTACTCCATCTGCGCTTTGCTTGTGGCACCAGTCTCTCCTTCTCTTGCTGCCTGAACTGTTCAAAGAAAGTTGTTTGCATGGAAGTGAGAATGGCAACACATTTTATAGTTTCCATAGGGTGACAGAAAAATAAAAAGCTTCTTGGTGACTCCTGAGATCTTTAATAAACACAAGAAATCCATGGCTTGGATGTAACATTTATTTAAGCGCCATTGTCTCTTGGTTCGTGGGCAGAACACTCTGGGGAGTCAAAACCCATTCTTTGTCCGGCTTAGAGTGATCTTCATTAGATATGCTACTTAGGCTTTCATTGCAATTTAATGTGCTGAATGAGATGGCAGCTGTCCATGATAGATTGCTTTGCTTCTCCTGTGGTACCATTGCCCAGGTGTAGGCAAACTTCTTCCACTGAATGTGGTTCCTCTGGCAGTAACTTACCATTTGCATTCAATGATTATTAAACCTGTCTATCCTCTGGATTCATGTCAGAATCCAGAGCCTCTTGCACTGACTCAGTGTTGCATCACCTGAAAATTGTCATTGCTGAAGTTGGACTCTTGAGTTCTGAGATGAGGCTGCAGAGCCCAGAGGAAGAAAGAAAGGCAGGGGCTGCTGGGGTCCAGCCAGCCAGCAGAGACAGTAGCCTCTATTGATGGGGATGGCCTTTTCCCCAACAACAGCACATTCACAAGCTACACTTTCCTTTCAGATACCAAATATGTTTGTTATTTATGTGGGACAGTACATGCAGTGTCCTTTGTTTCCTTCCAGTCTGCAAAGTCTCGCTTCCTTTGAAGTCTGCTAATATGCAATATGTCTGATTGATCAACCTCAAGACTTTTCAAGGTCTTGGAAAACTGGTTGGTGCTAAAGTCCCCTCAAGGTGAATTTAGGACCAGCCTTTCATTTGTTAGCTTGGAAATCTGCTGCCGACTCCAAGAGGCATGAGTAGAACAGCAACTACTTTTTCATTTTTGTTTTGCCGACTCAGACTCCATCACTGGCCACAAGAGCCCTGATCATGAAACTTGGGAACCTTCAACTTTTTAAGTACCACTCATAGGCATTAAAAACTAAAAAGCTGAATTTCACGCAAAGGCAAATTGAGGGAGAAGTAAGGAAATGCTGGGATCTAATCTTTTAGATTTATGGTAGCCATAGATTGTAAACATATACTTGAAAGACAGAAGGAGCCTTTGCTAGTTTGACTTTGTATAAAACAAGGCAAGTGCTATACAGTCATACCTTCAGGTATGAGACTGTGGGGTTTACAGATTTCAGGGAGGGGAGAATCTGCCATATCCTCAGGTGAACTCTCCAGCATTAAAAATATGCTGCTTATCTGTAGTCAGAACTTGTCCAGCTTGAGCTACCAGCCTGTGAAGTGTTATGTATTTGTATGTTAAATTATAAAGCCCTCTGCCCTTGTATATAATATTTCCCTGAATTTCTGTTCGGAGCTATTTCACTGCTTTTACATTTCATCACTGCTCTGCTGCCAGAGTTCAAAGTTTTCAGATGGAAGTCCTGTGTGGTTCCAGGGGATGATGCTCTCGTAGGCCTGGCTGTTTGCAGTGCAAGACAGGGTAAAAGGAAATGCAAGCACAACTCCCATCAATACTGAATGACAGGTTCAACAATTCCCCCCTCTCCCTCCTCCCCCTCACCCCTGAGTATGGATTATATCCACGTCTCTTCACCAGGGGCCTATATCCGAGCAGTCTGCCATTCTCTGATATTAACACTTGAAGTTTTAATGAGCACAGGCAAAGGAGGATGCTTAGCAACAATACAGAAAGTACAACAAATACAGGATAAGCAGTTTGAGATTAGATTTTAATGACATCTTAATGACAACACCAGATCTACTTATTGCTCTGCGTAACTATGCCATTAACACAGATGCCAGAATACTGCAGAGTATATGAATTATTGGGTTTTCCACTTTGGGAAGTGGGATTTTGGAAGCAATCAGGACAAAGGGAAAGGAAGGGGCAACAGAGAGCAAAGTGTCAGGGCATAATCTGAGTAACATATTCAGTCTGCTCAAGCAGCTTGATGGTATGGTCAAAGTGCCCTCACTTGCATTAGTTTCACAGAATTTCTCTTGTTCCCAACAGACTAGAGAATTATAATGGAGATACTGGCACTGCTTTTTAAAGACTCCCTTTTTTTTTGCATTCTTTAACCCCTCTTTTAGCTCCATTCACTCCCACCTCTGACAGGTGTATTATTAACAGACACAATCAGGCTTCACAAATTATGTTTGTGGGGTTTGGAGAGAGGATTAGTTAAATGAAACGTGTGAAACCTGATTGGCTAAAACCAAAAGTGAGAGCTTTGAGATGCTATATAGTCCCCAAAGAAGGTGAAGTCAGCTTGCCTTTCAGGAATCACCAGCCAAGATGCAGAAGGGAAAGATACTGAAACTTGGAAATGGGACCTCAAGCCCAAACCCTGTGCAATGTAGAAGAAAAACAGCAAGACTGAATCTGAAGGGTTTGACATGAGACATGAGAAATTGTCCCTCTTAGCACCTGTGTTAAGATGATGCTCTAGAAGGATTTTGTGTGTTAGGCACAATCCTCTAAAAAGACCACAGTTCCTAGAATTTAATTCTCACACATGTCCAAAACCAGGATGATAGACTTGTCTTTACTTGGGCCCTACTGCTTATACCGCCTTTAACCTCATGTCCCATACCAGGCAAGCTTTAGAAAGGCAGGATGACTGCACATATTGAATGGGGTGACAGAAATGGGGAAATAGCAGAAAAAGTGGGGAAATAAGACCTCTTTGAGTCTGGAGAATGCATCAATGACAGGAACAGGAACGAGACCACAGTCGTTCGACACCTTTGACGTTGCCACCTTGATACAGCCTCTGCCTGAGCTGGCATCAGCTTCAGGAGCTACTTCACACACAGTCCCAAATCTCCTCTTAAAAACCCCTGAATTGCAAAAGACTTGCAGTTCATTGTCCTGCTCTTTCCTGCTCTTTCATCTCCAGTTCTCCATGCTGCCACAGAGAGAGCCAACTGAGCAAGGCACCATGGTCCCTTTAAACTTTTCTTTCCTATGTCACATGTCGTAGAAATAACCAGCTGCAGGAAAACTGAACGAACTGGTGTGATGCAATTGCGTTACTGCCATGCCCTCATTTATCTCTGTGTGATAGCCCACTGATATAATGAATCTGGTTACCATGACACCAAAATGTCACAGCTGGTTTGAAAAATTCACAGAGGTCAGAGGCAGAGCAATGTAAAAATCAGTTCATGTTAAGCATATTTGGAGTTGTGCTTCTGTCACCCAGAAAAATTTCGGCATTGATTCAGATCTCCTTGTGCTGATCTTTGCTATAAGGAGAAGAAAATGACTGAACAAGAGAATTACTGACGCATGTATCAGCGTCTCAAACCCTTTCTCCCTTTTTCTGTGAATGCTGAAAGAACATGCTCAGCTCCCACCAGGCCTGGCTCAGCCCTTGTTCTTTCCAGGAAAGACACAAAACTGCATCTTTCTGTATGTTGGCCAAAGGAAAACTAGGAAACAAAGGAGACAGAGGGCAAAGAAAAGGATTTATAAGAGAATGAGTGGCTTTTGATGAGAAAATAATGGCACACAAATGTCAGAGGGAGTAGCCACAGAGAAAAGACTCATGAAGAGCAAAAGTTAAGGAGAGGTGGGAGGAAAATGTTGATGATAGGGGGAAGAGAGAGAAAAATGAAATAGAAAGGAGTCTCAGCAAATTTCCATAATGTGACACTGATGAAGCCTTTTATGATTATGACAGGGATTCTCAGAATGTTCCCTTGCAGGAAGTTTGCAGACACATATCTTAATAGCTCTGAACACTTTCCCAGACTCAGTAAAAGTGGAAACTTTTTCTGCTAGTGCTGCCTGCTCTGAATCCGGGCTACCCCTGTGCATCACCAAGCTCCAAGGAGCTGTATCTCTGAGGTCTGCTCTGGATGGGCTGGCACACCGAGTCCAGGTCCATGCTGCCTCCAGAGAGTGTGACAGCCCTGACTGGGTACTCTGCAGAGCCAGCTGATGCTGCTCTTCCAGAGAAATACTATGTCCTGCCAAAGGAATGGAGACACTGTTTGCACAAGACCTTGTGGGACCTGGATACAGGTTGTTTTTTATCCAGAGCCAGACAGAAGCCTGAGCTGATTCAACCTGTGTGTTTGATGTAAAATACCAGGGAAAATGATGAGATTCTGGGCTACCTGAATCAAAGCCAAATCCACAAGTTCATATGACCTTAAACGCTTCCAGAAATCTCAGCTTGCCCTTATTTCAAGTCCAGACTCAAGCCCCAGCCCAGTGTGCAAACAAAGTACAGATTATTGCTATTTACATACCAGTTGTTTACCTGACTCTATCCTTTCAGACTTGCTCATTTTCTCAGACTGGATGTTTGTCTGCAACATTTCCTGAGATAAGTCTATGCAACTACAAATAAGAAAAAAGATTACAGTTGTCCCTGGATGAGTTTTTGAAAGGTATACAACACCATTCAAGACTAGTTACAAAAAAAAGAAGACTGCCAGATAAATCACCTTACAGCAGAGAGGAAGCTTTTGAGCTCCACAGAGTGATTTCACCAGACCTTTCTGTCTGAAATGCGTTTTGCTTGTGCAGACGATTTGCTTAGGATAAATCCATCACAGTCACTTCGAGAGGACTGACACCAGTGGTTTAGTCTCTCCAAATCCTACAAAGTGATGAGAAATAGTCTCTGATCCCTTCAGGGCCTCTGCTGCAGACTTCAGGGGGAGGACTCTCCAGTGGATTCCCCTCAAAGTTGCACGAGCAGTAGTTGTATCCCCAGTCCAGGTTCACCAGCTCCCCAAAGGCTCCTGGAAGGGACCGTAGATGGTTGTTTCCCAACCAAAGGGTGTGCAGATTCCTTAGAAGACAGACATCCTCAGGAAGGCTCTCCAGTGAGTTAAAGAGCAATAGCAACGTCTCCAGTTTCTCCAGATGCTGAATGCTGGAGGGGATGGTATCTATTTTGTTGTCACTCACATCCAGAAAGGTGAGGCTCTTCAGCTGGCAGAGGGGTGCAGGCAGCTCGGTGAAGCTGTTGTTGGCAAGGTGGAGGCTGTGCAGCCTTTGGAGTGCCCCAATCTCTGCAGGCAGCGAGCTCAGGCTGTTGTTGCTCAGAGTGAGCCTCTCCAAGCAACTCAAAGTGCCAATTTCAGCCGGGATTTTCTTCAAGTTGTTGGAGTCCACGTAGAGGCAGGTGAGGTTCCTCAGACAGCCAATCTCCTGGGGAAGCAGCTCCATCCGGTACCTCAGGCAGCTCTCTCGTTCTGGGCTCATCTCCAGCACCTGCAGCTGGTCCAAGCCAAAGACCTGTATGGGAACTGACAGCAGCTCTCTGCCCGAGATCTTGAGTTTCTTCTTCCCTTCATATTTTGGATCGTGCTCTGTAAGGTACCTCCAGAGTGGATCAGGACCTGGACAGGCACATCTGGGAGAGGTGACTGCATCCATATCCCACCAGAGCAGTGGCTGGTTGAACGGAGACTGTCAGTCACACTTACTTGCATGCTCCACAGGCAGCCTCTGAGGGTTTTGGTGGATCAAGGTTCTCTGTCAGCTTTCTGCTCTGCTGGGCACGTTACCAACACACATGCAGAGTGCCTGAGTTGCTCAGATACATCCCACTGAGTAAACATTTGGTGCTCCCACATGATCAGGTGTTTCCCCTCCTGCTCTGCAGAGTACACAAACCCAGCTCCTGGGCTGTGACGAGGCCTCTCACAGCTGCAACCAGGGAGCAGTGGTCAGAAAGGGAAAGCTCTGCCTCTGCTTTTCAGCAGATGTGTTCAAATCTCTGCTTGTGCGTAGCTCTCCTTCTTGGAGCATCGAGGGTGCCTTTGCCTGAAGAATTCACATTGACTGGGATTGCAATGGAAGCAGCAAGGCAGAGTAGATAAGGCACATTGTAAATGGGACATGAACATGGTAAATGGGACATGAACATGGTAAATGGGACAAAAAGAAGACAGAGCCATAGCTGGTGGCCTGGGAACTGGGAACCATGAACATATCTTGTCCTCAGATCAGTCTGTGCCTTTAGCATTCAGCAAACACAATAAAGGATCAGTTTTCAAATCTGGAAGTCGTCTTCCCTCCTGCTAAGTGCATGAACTCCTACACCATGGAGATATTGTTTTTCTTGTGTTGCACTTGCTCTGGCACATTTAAACGCAGATTTTTATTCCTGCTGTCAAAGGTTTCGTAGGAGATGTGTAAAATGCCAGGTTGATCCCAAGCCACTCAGCACAGTATGTGATGTAGAGAGAAGGGCATTTTTCTGGAAGGAAAAAATTGTGGGTTTGAAGCCTCAGGCTGAGAAAGCTGACCTCTTCTACTTCATCCTCCAATCCTTAAGCCTTTCAGCTACAAAACTGCTTAGGGACAGTGTCTTGGGCTGACTTTATGATGTGTATCCCCTATCACCTGCCCTATGCCCAGACATGATTCTTGTGCCTTTCTGTGTCTTTAAAATTGGGTGCAAGAGAAAGAAAAAAAGCCAGACGAACTTTTTCAAAAACAGTTTTGCTCCAAGGACATTCNG
The DNA here is from genome assembly GCA_013398855.1 of Mohoua ochrocephala. Classification (NCBI taxonomy): domain Eukaryota; kingdom Metazoa; phylum Chordata; class Aves; order Passeriformes; family Acanthizidae; genus Mohoua; species Mohoua ochrocephala. The sequence continues at coordinate 23,706 of VZTA01011518.1, forward strand.
AGGAGAGAGATGGAGAGTTAAACTCCTTTTTTTCCCAGGGACTTTGGATTTTTTTTTTTCTTCTTCTGTTCTGGACTGTTCAGAACATCAGAACATCAGAACCTCACTGGGAGGCCTTACACCTCGAGGGGCCCAAGCTGACCCAGCTCCGAAGAGGAGAGAGAGAGAGAGACCACACCCACGGAAAGGACTCTAAAATATTCCCAGGTTTTCTCTCCACAGCGAAAGGTTTTATTATTTAGCATTATTCCTTCCCTGTGTGTGTGTTAAATAAATAGTTTTTTTCCTCTTTTCACTTTCCTTTGAGGAATTTTTTCCCGAACCTGGTGGGGGAGGGGTGGCTGTAACCTGCCTTCTGTGGAGGGGACATTCCTCCCAGAGCGTTCCTCCGAATTTTTATCTCAAACCAGGACAAATAATTTTTAATTGGATTGCCTCTGAGGCGTGGTGGATTTCAAATGCTTCTCAAGGACAGAGGTCTCCACAGCACCCCATGGGCCATTAGAGGTAGAAGACAATGTGTTAGAGTCCGAGCTGGTCTACCAGGTCAGGTCTTGTGAAGGTCAGGTCTTGCACAACAGGTTTGCTTTCCCAGTCTGTTCAGTTCTGATCATCTCAGGCCAGGATGGTCCCGAATTTGCTGACACCTGTGTTCCAGCACCAGGGGAGTGTGTGGCTGCACAGATGGGGGTGAGTGGTAGTAGCTGTCAATGCTGGCGAGAGGATTTGGGGATTCTTGTTCAACTCTCAGAGCTTACATTCTAGATTCTAGTGCTTTTTAACTGGGTTTCACCCTGAAATACAGCTTTTCAGGCCTGGCATATAGCAGCTGTCACCCTTGACTTGGATTCAGAGTGCAAATATCATAACCGTATCGAAATCAAGCCCGGGATTTCCTCCAGATAAATTTTCAGCATCTGTAAGAGAAAACTGTATCACTTGCCTGTGAGGCTGCTTAGGCATTACAGGCTCCTGGGATAGGATCACAGAATTCCTTGGCTTGCAAGGGACCTTAAATACTATCTAGTTCCAATCCCTTTGCCGTGGGCAGGGATGCCACCCACTAGACCAGGTTGTTCAGGTCCCCATCCAATCTGGCCTTGAAACCTTCCAGAGATGGATTTTACATGAAAAAGATTTAGCAGAACTTGAGAGAGTCTAATAATTTTTCATAAGCATCAATGGGTACAATAACTTGGAAATATCTGTACATCAAACGCAGCAGCCAAGGAAAAGTGAGATTTTCACTTGCAGAGGAAGGTTGCTTTCCAACAGATCTCACAAATAACTGTAAAAATAAGACTCAGCTCCCATCAAGAAGGTGCTGAAGAAGTTATTGCACTGACAATAATTTCAGTCTTGGGTGAAAACCATCCCCCACATTGCTAAGGGGAAAAATGTGTCTCTAAGAACACATTGTCAAATACATCTGTCCTGTGAAATAAACCAAATTGCTGTATGCGCTGCCTTCTGCTCGAACATGCTTTTCTTTTCAAATGCAAACCCGAGTCTTTCAGACAGCATGTCATGCAGAGATAAAGCTATGGTCAAAAAGAAGTTGCTGTGGTTTTTGGCACCGTTCTCTTGCTGCACTTTTTCAAGCCTGGAGTTTGACCCTGTGTTTTCCTTTACAAAGGTGGCAGGTTCTTCTCTGCTCCATCTCGCAGGACATCCTTCTTCTTGATGCTTATAGCTGGCTCCTCAGGAATGTCGGAGTATGATTAATGTTCCTAACTGTCCCCTTGTGCTTTCTACATAATGTTCATGCCACAAACTGTAAAGTAGCAAGAAAGAGCCTACATTTTCAACGCATAATCCCCTAGAGACCCAGCAGGATGGTCTCATTCTCAGTTCAGACAAACTTCAACAACGTTGCCAGCACCAATATTGTGGAGCCAAGCCCTGTGAAGCATTCAGATGTTAACCCTTACAACAAAAATCTGCTTTGTAAAGCAACTACCAAAACCAGTCTCCTCTTCACCACATCTTCATGCTTTTCTAATCAGTTGTTCCCATTTCACAAGTCAGAAGACAAATATCTACTATGTATGTGACTTCAAGGTTTAAACCAAATCAAGGAAATTAAGCAGGCTTTTTCTTGATTCAACTTCATCATTTACAAAGGTGTTGAAAATAAAATCCAAACCCTGATGGACCCTTATATGGCCCTAAGGACTTCAGGCACCAAATTTAGTACGTGGGAGGCAATTGGGCGGCTGATAAAGAAGAGTCTTCCTCCAGCAGCTCTGGCTGTGCAGAAACAGCAGCAAGGAGGACTCTTGGTGGTCTCTGATGGATGCTCACCCCTGCAAAGGGCTGCAGACTGGGCCAGGAGCCTGCCTTCAACTCCAGACTGGCTTCATCCCTATGCCGCTCTTCCTGCCGTGCCATGGAGTGGCCGCCTTAACCCTCATCAGCACTGGGCTCCAGCTCACGGAGGCTGAAAGGGTGGTAGTAGATTTTTTTCAGTCTCTGTTGTAACTGTTGAGTTAGTGCAGTCATTTTAAGAAAATTTTCATGGCCCGAGGACAGTACACGTTCCTGCCATAACCTTGTCCCTCTCCCCCTGAGCAGCCTGGCTGCTGGTGAGAGCATTCCCCACACTAGCTCAGGGGAAATGTGAGTTACTGATGGTGGAAGATAAAGACAGCTACCAGATCTTTTTTCCATGGAGATGTAGTTAAGGCAGGCAACATAGCTCAGAGTGCTGCAGCTGAATACTTTAGGATGAACTGAATGGATCTCCAGGCTCTCCAGCTCTCATTGGAGCCACCAAAGTGCAGGTACCAGGCTTGACTCCCTAAAGTCAAGGAGTTGGACTTTGATGATCCTTGTGGGTCCCTTCCAACTATGGACATTCTATGGTTCTATGTTCTGTGACTCTGAATCTCACTGTGAGAGGCTGAGCACAGGATTGACGTACCCCCACACAAACATTTTACATCATTTCACGTGGTCTCCCCTGGGGTCACCCACTGAAGCTCTGGAATGGCTTGCCTAGGTCCTGCATCATACCTGCCAGTCCCTGCCAGTATCTCTGGCCCCACATATTGTGGATGGTGACACCCAGCCATTCCTAGGCACCAAGTCCTGCTCCAGAAGCTGTCAAATGCAATCTTTAACAGGGCAAAGCTTGACGAGTTTCCACATTAAAAGACTGGACCATCACTAGACTCTCTTTTAGGTTTTTTAAAAATATAATTTATTTTTTTTTAATAATTGCCCAGAATGTAAAATCTGTGTTTGTCTCCCAACCAGTTCTGTGGTCAGAGCACAGACTTTGGGCTTAGCTGCCACAGAATTTTTATTGTCTCTCTGGAAAAAAAGAAAAAAACCCACAGGCATTTGATAGGACATTTGACAGCTTCCAAGAAGCAGCTAATTCAAAACTGTTTAGAAAACAAGTAGAAATTGTTAAATAATTTAACACAAAAAAATATTTTCCCCAAATGATCCTATTGCTTCCTTCTGTCTTTGTAATTTGGTTATTTGACAAGCAAAAAATTGAATGAAATAATGGTCTCTTTGCTATAATTACAGTAATTTACACAGGATTTTAAAAAAAGGAAAAAAAAGAGCAACTGACAGTGGTGCCATAAATCCCATGTGTACCTTTTAAAAATGTGAATAATATATTTTCTGGATCTCTAATGCAATTTTAACAGAACATTGCCACAGGGCCAACACAAAATCCAACAAAAAATCAGCCTGTTCCCAGGTTTAAACCTCAGACTCAGTGAACAGACTGTATGGTGATTTACCAAACACTTGATTGCAGAGACAGGAACACAGAGATGCCAAAGCCACAGCTTTCCCTTCTTCAAGGGCAGTTAGGAGAGAGCCACCAGCACTGTCCCTGCCCTACCTGCCACCTCCTGCCTGTGTGTTCACCTTGCACAGTGCTGGACAGACAATACCCACACAGTCACCTGCTCAGGCACAGAGGCACCTGCATTTTCTGAAGGGCAGCTTCTGACCATGCCCAGGGCTGTACTTGTAGGTTTACTGGCTTCCCAGATGGCAGACCTACTTCAGAAAGTAATCTCAGGCCACCTTTCCAAAGACTGCAAATACACACGAACAGACTGAGGCAAAAACTGTGGCAGTTTTCAAAATCCTCCAGATACACCCTCCATTCTTACCTGTTATTGGTGACTTTTTAGGCACATTCCTAGGGCTTGCTTCTGTAAGAGGTGGCAGCTATAGGAACCTCCCTTTGATGACCAAAATCTGGGTGAGTACAAACACAGGTCTTGATCTGGGTCTGCAGCTCATGTCTTGTACTCTGCTCACTAACAGAGTGACAGATTCTGCCTGGTAAATGTCACTTAACTGGCTGGAGAGAAAACAAGGTTTAAGAAAAAGCAGGGAAATGGCACCCAGTGAATTCAGGGCACAGAGACAGTCTGGGGTGTCTCTGGGAACAGACTGAACAGATAGCCATATGCTGGGGAATATGCTGGAGCAAAGGGAATTAGGCTGTGTCCCCTTTTACGGGTGGAAAATGTTCAGAGATGTAGTCCTAACTCACGCAGATTTTTCAATTGCTATTAAAGATGCAAGTGTGTCCCTCGTGTTCCTAATAGAGACTCTTGGAAATGGCACCCACAGACATTCAAATGAAAAGGGTTATCAAAAAAACCCTTTTGATCTCCTTCAACTGGATGCCACTATACTATCTCACCTACTGTGGGTTGCACTAGATAACCCTTAGAGTTCCCTTCCAACCCAAATTATTCCATGATTCTATGACCTCACAGGAGTTAAAGACTCTGAAATTTGCTTAACAGAACATCATTATGTATATTCCCTTCTCATGGTGCACTAGAATGTACTGAAGTCTATGCCATGCATGGCACAGCAGACACACATGATGAGAGAGAATCTGTAGAGACGAAGGAGTCACCATCGTGACAGGAACTAAATGTCACATTTGCACGGCCCAGTTAACATGTCTGACCTCCGTAACACCTGTTCATTACCATCACATTTACCCAAAACGATGTCTCATCCCACGTTAGGAGGTCCTCTCAAATAGGGACCCTGTTCTGCCTCACCACTGGAGGGATGAAATCCCACTCAGCCTGGACTAGGCAAAATGTTTCAGTTAAATATGTGGCTAACATAATTGCTTAACACTAAAATCCAGCAAGCTGACCCAAGATGCAGTACAGTAACAGATACACCATTGAGAGTTACTTAAAAGTGGTAAGCTTTTCACTTCATGGTATTTTCACTTTGATTGGTCTTTCCATAGCAAGAAACACAGTAAAATCAAATCAAAGAGTTTATTTGCATAGGAAATAGCAAAAATAGCACCATTGAGAGCTACACAGTAAAGACTTTGTTTAACCCTGGCATTTGTACTCATCATTTAATTTTATTTTTCAGTAAAACAGAGGCAAATTTTATCTGCTGCTGGGTAAGAAAAGACTCCAAGACTGGCAAATGCTTATCTCTGGGCTTTAGCCTCAGGGTCTGATTCTGGGCTGGTTATCGACAGCTGTGGCTTCTGCTTGGGTTGGCCAGTTTGGAAGCACCGTGCCATATGGTGAATGTGTTAGCAGGGCAGGGTGCCTCTTTTCTGTCTCCAAAAGAGCAGATGAGATTCCCAAACACATTCAGCACTTAGTGCCTGTGTCAGGTCCATTACTCCCATCTCTCACTACAAACTGCTTTGTGCAGAAGAGGTTTGAGAATGCAGCTGCTTTGCTGGCTGGCACATACCTGAGGCCTGATCACTTCTCAGATCTGCACTTAGTGGGTGGGCATGGCTTGGTCAGAGGTTTAAGCTCACAAATGACCTATTGTGAAGGTCTTTTCAGACTCCATCCCCTTTTTACTTTGCCTTTGCATTCTCAGGTTGATTTTGGCAATTAGCTGAGAGGGAGAAAGGGCCACTGTATGGCTTCTTGCTTTCACTCTCAAACACAATTTCCCCCATGTTTCTGAATATCTCTTTGTTCTGATCCTTCAGCAAAGATCAAGATCCTCCTAGACTAGCCTGCACTATGCACCAGCCCTCTAAAGAACACAACTTGCCAAGTTATTGTCATAGTGGATTAACCAAAACAGTGAATTGGGTCACAGTTTGCTTCCTGAGTTTTTAATACCAGGGGACTTTCTATGCTGCTCTGGCTGATTTTTGGGTGAAGCAGTGGTAGGGAGCTGTGCATGTGCTGACAGTGCACAGGGGATTTGGCATCCTTGACCTGACAGAGGATAACCCTGAAGATTTTTGCAGAGGCATCTCCCTGACAGAGGGAAGTAAGCTCCGTTTCTTAGAACCAAACTCTGTACTCTGAGTACAGAGAGTAGCAAGGAGGTTTAGATCATCTGTGTCGTCTCTTTGGGAGATCCCACACGACTCCATAAAAAAGTAGCTCCTTTAGAATATTGATTCACTTATCAGCAGAAAAACATTAAATTTAACAGGGATCTTCTGGAAAGCACACACTAGCTGTTCAAAATTGTCTGTCCATTGGGATTTGGATGTACTAGAGACCCCTTTTCCAGCTTTGGCATGGCTTTATCTTCCCCCCTCCATGTGGATGGCAATTAGCACCAACAATCCTGTGCCTGTGTGTCACAGTTAATGCCCCAGGCTGCAGGATTTGATTTCAGTTGAAAGGGTGAGGGATAAAGCTTTGGAAAGAATTAATCAGATAACAGATGAAAAATTTGGCATTGGAATGGTTTTGCATAAACAGTCACACAACGCATTACTACTATATTCTCTTCAAAAGAGGAAAAAACCCCGCTTATTTTTAACATTTTAATATGCCCTGATGTTAGAGAAAACAAAACAAAACAAAACAAGTTCACATATCACATCAAAGATAATAATAATAATAATAATTATAATTCATAAAAATAATCTGACCGACCGGCAGCATTTGTTGGCTTTAGAAGGCCTCCCGCAAAAGAAACACAGCTGAAGACATTGGAGAGCTCTTGGCAGGTGTGAGGAATTCAAGTTTTCAAAACAAGTCTGGCGGCGCTCCCTGCACGCTATGGCCCTTTGACATTGGAGGGCCGGGCAGCCAGGCTTGCGTAGTAAGCGCACTGAGAGGGGTCACACTGTCCATTGGCTCCCGGCGGTCCCTGGGGACCTGCCAGACCCGGCACACCGGCTTCACCTTGAGGGCCGGGAGGTCCCGGCATCCCGTCTTTGGCATAACCAGGCTCCCCTGGGAGGCCTGAAATAGAAACAAAATGCCCTTGGTGAGTGGCACCAGAGTGACACCCCCAGGGTGCAGTACTCAGCAGAGTAATGTCACAGGAAATGGCTTTGCTGCCAAACTGGGATGTGGATAGCAGCTTCTATAGATTTGGATTTGGCCAGGATATATCTCAAGGATATAACCAGAGCGTCTCCTCTGAAATAAAGATTTCTACTCCCTACGGCAACCTCAGGATGCTTGGCTCTGCTATGGCTGCTCTTCCTCTGTCTCCATGCTGAAGTTGTGAAGCTGCATGAGACAACTGATGACATACAGTCCTCACAGAGAGGAGGTGAGGATGGGAAAGCTGGAGGCAAGAGCCAGCTTGGGGAGACAACTCATTGGTGCGGAACATAGTGGGCACATTGTTATTTGAAGGCAATGCAAGGCCAGTCTGCCAAATGCAAACCATGGGGTTATGAGGGCTTCCCATAGTTCCTTTCCCAAAAAAGCAGTGAAGGCAAAACTGATCAATGGCTCCTAATTTCAGACTGCAGACACACTGTATTTGCTGCTGCTTTGTCAGTAACAGTAAAGCAGAAGCGGTATCCCCAAGGCACAGGTGTTCAATATGACCTTTTATAACATGTGAAGCTGCCTGAACCTCTGGGTTCCGCTTGGTCACAAGAAGACTCTGCCAAGGACAGAGAAAACACTTCACGGTGCCTCGAATAATTAAAGCTTCACTTTGTATTTGACCCAAAGGACAGTTAACTTAGCTGTAACTGAGATGGATCATTATACCCATCCATCAGGCTGAGGAAATAAAGGTGGCCAGGTATGATGTTAGTGATACAGTCCTTCCCTTTGGGCCACATCCTACAGAAATTGTGTATGTTGTACTTATGTCATCCTGATTGTCCCTCTAATACAGCAGAGACCTGTGTCCTGGTAGTGGTTCTAAGTGATATGTTTGGTGGGGTGTTCTGAATAACTCACCTGGAATTCCTGGAGGACCCATTTCCCCTCGCTGGCCAATGCCAGTGTCTCCCTTCTCACCCTTTGCTCCTCTTTCTCCTGTAGAGGAAAAGAAAAATTATGAACTGATGAGCATGTACTACAGAACTAAACACTACTATAGGTCTTTCATCCACACGGAAGACAATGTATTTGGTAAAAATAGTTCCTAACTGTAGCCAATCCTCTGAGAGGGGACATTACGTGGGAATAAAGACTTGCCCCACTCCAGTTCTGGCCAGAGGTGGAACATACCAGCAATTGCTGGTCATATTCAAACCTCTGGTTCAACAGACTGAGGTCGCTTCCAACACCTGCATTTTGAGGACTATTTACATGCTACTAAAAGGAAAGGTGGATGCCAAGTGGAGTGGACACATCCTTTTACTGGACTGCCCAAACACACCTTTTCATTCACCAAGTTTCACTCACCTTTGGGACCAATTGGTCCAGGTGGCCCTTCAGACCCAATCTGTCCAGGCCGGCCAGGCTCTCCTGGAGGGCCAGTTCTTCCTGGGAGTCCTTCCTTCCCAGGGGGACCAGGAGGTCCTGGTCTGCCATGGGACGCTTTTACCTGTGCAGGCTGTATCTGAGCCAGGATATAGGGTAACTTTGCTGTGAAGAGAGGGAAACGGGTCGGTTAGACCACAAACTATGCTCCAAGAGATGGAGAGCCAGAACCAGGGGCCCAGTAAAGTCCAAGTATTGTCACAGATCACTTTTCCAGGGACACCCATTTGTTGTCTTACCATAATCCATGATTGTGACTCCCTGATCCTCTCTAAATTATTTAAATCTCATTTCTGAGTAGCTTTAAATTTCTCCTAAATTTCACACTTTATCATAAACTTTTCTCTCATCCTCTGCTCCTTGTCCTCCAAGAATCTGAAATGTCCCTTCCTTTAGTTGTGCAGGTGGTGGATCCCTGTTAAACTGGGACCACTGCCGCTCTGAAAAGGAGAGCCCTTTCCTACTGCTTTTGTTACACAGAGAGGTTACATGGCTGGTCTGTAGGGAGAAAGCTTTTCTTGTTCCAGGCTATGTCACACACGGAGTTAAAGCCTAATGTACCCATCTCTGGCTCTGAAGTCAGAAGCTGTAACTAAGCTCTCTGTAACAGCATATTCTGCAATTCCAGGCAGGCACACACTGCCTGCCATTTCAGTGCTAAGACCCTGAACAACCGTGCTGGTTTTGGCTGGGGTGGAGTTAATTTTCTTCACAGTGGCTGGTATGGGGCTGTGTTTTGGATTTTTGTTGATAACACAGAGATGTTTTTGTTATTGCTGAGCAGGGCCTACACAGAGCCAAGGCCTTTTCTGCTTCTTGTACAGCCACATTGGCGAGGAAGTTGGGGGTGCAGGGGAGGTTTGGAAGAGCCACAGCCAGGACAGGTGACCCAAACTGACCAAAGGGATATTCCAGACCAGGTGACATCATGCTCAGTATATAAAGTGGGGGGAACAAGGAAGAAGGGGGGAACATTTGCAATGATGGCGTTTGTCTTCTCAAGTAATCATTACGTGTGATGGAGCCCTGCTCTCCTGGAGATGGCAGAACGCCTGCCTGCCCATCAGGGAAGCAGGGAATTAATTCCTTGGTTTGCTTTGCTTCTGGGCACAGCTTTTGCTTTCCCTATTAAACTGTCTTTATCTCAAACCCATGAGTTTTCCAGCTTTTACTCTTCTGATTCTCTCCCCAGTCCCGCTGGTGGGGGAGTGAGTGAGCGGCTGTATGGGCTTTGGCTGCTGGCTGGGGTTACACCACAACAACAACCTTGAGAGCTCATATAAAACACACTCAGCATCACTTAAACATCCTCCAGAACAGAGGGAGAACAGTGTTCTATCTTATCTTCATTAATCCTAAATCTTAAATGCTTTTAGACTGGTGTGGATATTGAAGACTGAGAGTGTGTAAATAAAATCTGTGAAACAATCACTCCATTTACCTGTGATCTTTAGCATGGAGCAAAATGTCTGCAGCTGTGTGTCAGCTGCTTCAAGAGCTGTGTGAGAAGGACTACAGCTCTGCATCTCACTGTCAATGGGATCAGTAGTGGTCTGTAACTCACATACTTTTGAGAGAAACAGCAGCCCACATCCCCTCCAGCCCCTCTTCTTATACAGATGAGTATCACAAGTCACAGGCAAAAATCAGGAACATTTCTTCTCCAGCTGGGACCTCAAAAGCAAGTTTACGATCATCTCTGATTACTTTCTGTGCTATTGCTGGGAACATTGAAGCCTGGGGAATTGTAAAGCACATTTCATTTTACACATCTTCCAAGCAAACTTGCTGCAATACTACCTTCCTTATGCAGGAGAAGTTCAGGTGCCAGAACAGCTATGGAATGCATCTTTCATACTCTCAGATCCATTTTCTGGCTTCCTGGTACTGATTACTTACCATCTAGCTGCTTGGATAACTCCTCTTGGATGAGTCTCCTCAAAGTCTCTAGGGATGGGGGTTCTCCCTAAAGAGTCAGAATCACAGTGATGAGACAAGATAATCACAGCCAAGGGATCAGATAGTGATAGGACAAGGGGGAACAGTTTTAAACTAAAAGAGGAAAGATTTAGGTGTTGGGAAGAAATTCCTTACTGTGATGGTGGCGAGGCACTGGAATGGGTTGCCCTGAGAAACTGCAGACGCTCCACCCCAGGAAGTGCTCAAGGCAAGTTGGGTGGGCTTTGGAGCAACCTGAAGTGGGTGAACTACCTGCCTGTGGTGGGGGCGGTGCTTGGAACTAGATGATCTTTAAGGTCCCTTCAACCCAAAATACTCTGTGGTTCTATGATGTGCAAACTAAGCCCTCCACAAAGGGCTCAGCAGGTGCCATGTCATCACCCACAATACACACAGGTCTGCAGGGTCTGCCTGAAAGAGGAATGTCAAGGGACTCAAAACAATCACAGAATCAATTAGGCTGGAAAAGACCTCTGATATCATAAAGTCCAGCCTTTGACTGAACACCACCATGTCAAGTAAACTATGGCACTGAGTGAAACGTCCGGTCTTTCCTTAAACAACTCCAGGGACAGTGACTCGACCACTTCCCTGGGCAGCCCCTTCAAATATTTAATTGCCCTTTCTGTGAAGAAATTATTCCTAATGTCCAACCTAAACCTCCCTGGCACACACTGAGACTATGCCCTCTTGTCCTATCACTAGTTGTCTGGGAGAAGAGGCTGACCACCACATAGACAGATCTTCCTCTTAGGCAGTTATAGAGAGTGATAAAATCTCCCCTGAGCCTCCCTTCCTCCGAGCTCAATGACCCCAGTACACTCAGTCTTC
>VZTA01011530.1:0-28942 GCA_013398855.1 Mohoua ochrocephala
GGTATGGTGTGAGTAGGAGCCACCCCCAAGGAGGGAGCGACGGGAAAAAGAAACTTCAGTCCAGCTGGAGAAAGGAAACCGAAAGCGATCCAGAAGAGGAAAGCTGCTTTCCGCTTGCGTTTGTCCTCAGCAAAAGAAAAACGGGAGCCCGCCGCCACCCCCGCCCCAATTAATCATATGCGAATGCACACGGTTGGAAAGGCTGTATCCAGCCCCTTCTGCGCCAGGGTGAGAAAAAGCACAGCGAAGAAATAGGAGTAAAAGCATCGCCCTGTCTTCTCTTTCCTCTTGTCCTCAGAAAAACCGAACAAGTTTTTATGAGCTGTATCCTGGAGTTTTTTTAAAAGGTAGAAGCACTTTTAAAAGCTTTCGGAAAATGGATCAGGCAAGTGAACATCAAAGGAGAAGGCTTACCAAAGGGGCAGTCCTGTTGCGGAGCAGAAGGCACCCACAGTCAGAGGTGATACCGAACATGACCACTCCACGTGCAAACCTCCCTCTCACCGTGTGCTGAGTGGATGTGCCGTACTCAAACAGACGACTGACAAGCACTGGCCCAACAGAAAGCCTTGCCAACGCAAGACCACTGAGTCGTGGGCTTGTACTGGAAGGACGGGGGTTAGCGGGGGCAGAAGGAGGGGCATTGAGGAAGGCATTGACATTGCATTTTCTACTCTTTTCTAGTCCACCTTTACTCTCGAGTACTTATTTAATATCCTTCCTTTCCTTTCTCTTAAGTATTCTGTCTATTGAAAGAGTGAGGCTGCCCAGGGAAGTGGTGGAGTCACCATCCCTGAAGGTGTTTAAGAGAAGACTGTATGTGGCACTTGGTGCCATGATGTGGTTGACAAGGTGGTCAGAGGTTGGACTCAATCATCTCAAAGGTCCTTTCCAGCCTAATTGGTTCTGTGATTCTGTGATTTCACAGCAAATAAGGAAAGTACTGTTCTTCTTAAAAGGTTATAAGAGTCATTGGGGAGTTTTGCAAAAGCCTTTGGTGTGGTTTGTTGTGTAAACCTGATGCCAGACAGCATGAGCCCGAGCACCATGTGGATTGCTGCGATAGAGTAGGCAAGGGGCAGCAGGACTTCCATGGATAATTGCATTTTCATTCTGTAAGTCAAGAAGATATCAATACATCCCAATTTAAAAAACCAGGCATTTCAGAGGCCTTCTTTCCATCGTTACACAAGCTGCTTGTGTATCGATGCCTCTAAGGACTAGATTGCCTCCAAACACAGGAGTGGGGCTGCTGAGAGCAAGGGGATCTGCAGCAGGTAGGGTCCCTGGGGAAACCAGAGTGCTCTTTTCCCAGAATGGCTCTTTGCTTGCATCCTACCTCACTTCCCCGGGATCCTCCATTCCTCACACTGTCCTTGACTGCAATGTGCACAGACTCCCGCTTCAGTTTTCCATGCCTAATGCTGAATAAAGTAAAATACACACGAGAGCAAGGGTTGCTTTGGCATTGAGACCCAAAGCAGCTCTTTGATGGTCCTGAGAGTGTAATATTATATGTATGGTGTGCGGTAAAGACACAGTAACTGTGAACATCGATACAAAATGAATTAGATTTGCTAAGTCCCTTGAGTTTTGTGTGGAAGACTTGAACTGACTGTATACTTGCCTGAGAAATGTGTTGATAAGTTATGCTGGATCTCCCTCTGCTGATCAAGACTTGAATCACACTTGAGTAAAAGTCAAGAGAATGGTGGGTTTCTGAGCATAGTTTTATTTCCACAGAAGGAATCGAAGGTGATCTTTAAAACTGCCCATTTCTATAAGTTCTTCAATAATCATCCACTGTGCAGAGAAGAAAAAATTAGAAAAAGAAAATTAAGTGTAATTATTAAATTGTAATTAGTGTCGTGTGAGACCAGATGGTAGGTTCTGTTGAGGCAGGAGAAATGCATAAGGTTTTTGATAGAAAACAGCAGACAAGGAGGGCTGCAATTCTTAATCCTTTCATTACTGCAGAATGCATGGGTGTGCTTCAAAATAACATACAGTGCTGGGCTCGTTGCCTCACTGCAGTATCTACTGCCTCTCTTGCAAAACCCTCACAGGTCTCTGGCTCTAAACCAAGGGTCTGAAACACCTTTTGAAAAAACACCGCTGTTCTCATTCCTTGGTGACTCGTCCACCTGATCCCATTGAACCTTCCCTTGGGTTAACCTGTAAGAGCAGCAAATGTCTTTTGAAAGTGACACTTTGCGTGACATTTTATGTTTCTTGGGAAAAAAACATGATCTCTGTTTGAAATTCTTCTCTCCACTTTAAAATGTTCTTTCTCTTTTCTGAAGACTTTTATATCCCATTCACAAAGGCATGGGAAGACACCTTGCAGAGATCTTAGAAGACACTAAAATTATGCTAGAGCTTACTTTTACTCCTTTCAAGGCAGAAGACGAGAAATAGAAGAAAAGATTATTTAAATTACCTTTGCCTGTTCTATGTCAGGAACTCAGCACAACTTGTAAGTAGCTTTGTAACAGAGAAATGATCCTTGTGGCACTCTTATCTTTGGCTTGAGGAAAATCTTCAAGATACTGTCTACTTCAAATCTTCAAGATACTACTACATTTGAAGCAGGCTTGAATGTCCTCTAATGCTTTCAGCCTTCTCTTATGAAAGAGCTTTCAGCTCTTCTCTTTTATTCTGGTGTACTTTATCTCAAGCCCTTTGGGTCCTGATATGGTGAGACAGAAACTACACCTGAACTCCAGAGCTGAACATACAAAGGAACAGAGGAAAGGGCAGAGGGGCTGACAGTGGTTGTTAATGTTTTGTGTCTCAGGAGGCAGACCTGGTGAGTGCTGCCAGCAGGGCTGTTCAGTGCTGCTCACTGAGACACTTTGCCCATCTGGGAGCTAAACTTATTTTTCACAAGACTTCTAAAGTGTCTTTGTCAAGCATCATGTATGATATTTCAGTTCTGTTTTTCGACAGGCATTTGGTACTGCACAGTCCTCTCCTCCAAAATATTGCAGGAGCTGATGGTCCAAGGAAATTTTTTAAATCCTGGAAAGCAGTGCAATAGAATGATAAGAGACATTTATGACGGATAGCAGCTGAAGATACCCAAATCTTTGTTATCTCAATTATTTTAATGTCTAATTTTTCCTTAGAAAGCTCATAGTGGGAACTAAATCTCTGAAATTATCTTGCGCATTCTCCACAGTATTCAGCACGCTCACGTCCCATAGGTAGCAAAAAGGAATTATGTTCCACTGATTAATGTGCATTGAGGTCTTTACAGGTTTGGTTGGCCAGAAGGACTCCCTCCCGTGTGAGGTAATGAATAGAAAATAGTAAGAATTATCAGCCAAGTCAAACATAATGGAATTTATCTGTGGCCTGAGCAAAAATGTAAAAATAAGTGTATAATGCCTGATTTGCAAAGGAGCAATGAAACAAACTTCATACAACACACTGGGTGGGATTTGTTGCTACGCTCATCATTATCTACTGTAGACTTTAGACAGAGAATGCTCTGTTCACTAATTTCTCAAAGACATGTATATGCACACAGTGGGACCTACATCCCAGTCGGTGTCTGTGAGGGGAAGGTCTGTTGAAGAAAAATAAGTACCACTTCTGTCAGGCTCCACCTTGATAAAGCACATTAACAGGAACCACCCGTAACATTCCCATGTTACGAAATGATCTTTCTTAATGAGAATTTGAAGTAGTGTAGAAACTGCGGAACATCTTCAGTCTAAGGACATGAGCCCATTTATAGAGTTACATATCTCCTCTTGCAGTGCAGACTGACAGATGTGAAGAGGAACAGCCTGAGCCCTGTGTCTTGATGGGTGCTCAATTTGTTAAGTAAATCCTGATATGTAGAGTGTCATATTTTCACCTCTCAGCCTGGTGTCCCTTTGGCACAGTCTGGCTGACCTCACAGGTGCCTTTGGGCTGAGTTTCTTGCCCATCAAGTGCTTCCATGATATTGAAGCCCACCTGCATCCATGCAAATACTTGGTTCCTCCACACCACAGGTGGAGCAGGTGCTCAGCTGATAAACGCAGACTTCTGGTGCACTGCAGTGCCGCAGCCGCTGGAGTTGTGTACAGCGTGGCTTTGTTTGCGCCAGACTGCTGTTCACACGGTAATCCAGCTGGAGTCAGGGGTAAAAGCTGCTGCAGTGGAAGTCAGTGGGAGCTCAACCACCCTTCTCAAGCGCAGCAACACTCACACAGTAAGACTGTTCATGTCAGTAAGTTTGTCTCTGTGTATCAACATAACTGTATCTGATTGACCCTCCTTTGGCTTCATCTTTGGGTTGAATGAATGAATGAAACATGCTTAAACTGAGCAAGCATACCAGATGTTTACTCAAACACCAAAGGTTCCAGAAAAATGTCCCAATTTGAACTCCCCTGATGCAGCTTCATTCTCTTTCCTTCAGTCCTATCGCTGGTCACCAGAGAGAGATCAACACCTTCCCTTCTGCTGTCCCCCTTGAGGAAGGTGTGGACTGCAACAGTGTCACCCCTCAGCCTTCTCCTCTCCGAGGTGAGCAAACCAAGCTACCTCAGCCTCTCCTCCTAAGTCTTTTAATTCCTTAGCCAGTGGCCTAAGCACAGGATGACTCACATGGGTCTCACAATTCCTTTAACCCCTGTTTATCCTCTCAGGCTATGCTTCCACTAATGCTACACCACTGACCTCAGTGGATGTATCCCTGACCTGCAATCAAGCAGCACGTAGAGAAGCAATCCAAAATCCCTCAGCAATAACCAGCTCTGTGGTGGTCTACCCTGAGAGCATACATTGGTATCACCCAATAAACTCTCTCACTGTAAGTGTAAAGGTACAGTTTTCATTGAATTAGCAACACACAGCAACTTCTCACATTTCCTGAATTCCCCCATGAGCCCACGCACTAAAAGGTGGCTTGCAGAGGTTCCAACAGCATGAAGGCTAACTACTCAGTGAAACAAGTGTCACTCTGTTAAAACAAAGTATTTTGATTTTGTTGGCATCGTTCTGTAATTGCTAACCCACTTCTGCTTGCTAGTGCATTTCAGAAATACCTAATCATGTTCACAATGGACAGAAATCCATGGAAATATCCAGAAATATGCCATGGATTATGGGCTTAGAAACTAGGACACCAGTGGTACATGCTGGTCTCAGTGGATTGTATATAGCTGGTTTTAACATACCTGCTAGGCAAGGTCCTCCCCACAGAAAACAGCTCGAGAAATCAGCTGTGAGTGTGGGAGATTTGAAAGACCTGTGAGGGAAGAGGAGGCAACAGCTCCCTGTTCCCTGCTCCTGTGGTGCAGGCACTGCTGGCCCATGTCTCGCCTCAGCTGCAGCATTTGGCACAGGCACTCCCTGAGGACATGCCTGCCCACAGGGCCAGACCTCCCTGCCCTGGGAACACGAATTAAGCAATGCAATAAATTTTCATGTTTAAGGTACGATGTTGTTCATACGGACACTGCTGAGGGAGTGTATACCCCATGGCAGTGAAGCAGGGGTCTTCTTCTTCAAATGTAATACTTCTAAAAACATGAAAATCCTCCCCAAAAAGAGAAACAAAAAAGCCTCAGAACTCACTGATGTCATTGCACAGAGCTCTTGATCAATCACACAGTGACATAACTGTATATGGGAAAGTACCCCTGCACTCTGTAATACTATAATTACAAGAATTATTAATGTGCTGAGTGGACATCATTGGTGTTTGAATGGAAAATGAAACTAAGGAGTCAGTTTGTTACCCTTCTAGGAAAGCAATTCTAGAAGAAAACACCGAAATACAATAAATCTGACCCTTTTGACTAAGCTTGTGGCCATCTCTGATTTTCTGCAGAAATGTACAACTAGGAATATTTCACTCACTATTTTGGTTTGTCCATGGCTCGTAAGTGTGTTTTCATGGACCTGCACAGAAGCACCAAGAACATGCTAAGAGCTCAAAAGATGAGAAATAAAGTTACTTTTATTTACCAAGGCTTAGAATTGCATTTCCCCAGAGTGTCAGGGAAATAGATGGGGAAATTTTCAGCACAGTAGATGAGATTAACTTCACAGATATGCCAGTCCTTTCTTGCATCTCCCCGTGGTCCTCCCTGTCCAAGAAGAAATAGTTCACTCGCTGTGAGCTATTTTAGCCCAGGTCTGACATTGATCCGTGTTCTTAACTAAAAATAGTCCTGAATTAGGGTTACCTCTGCTTTTCGGAGTACTTTAATAACCCAGACTGTAGTCCCAGCCTTAAGAGTTTACCTATTCAACTGGAAAAGAGGGCAGTAAGGAAACAGATACTTGGTAGGAAATATAAATGAATCCTGTTCTTCAATTCACGTCTTCTCCTCTCCCAAGGCAGCTGCCAGTCTTTATCAATATGCTGGAGACCAGCATAGTCACCTCCCCAGAGACATCAGCACCTTCTATTCCCAAGCATACTACGAACAAATTGCATTGCTTTCTCAACCTTAATCTGACTCCACCTTCCAAAACTGAAATAAATTACCCAGATCCACACTTTCTATCTTCCCAAAAATCTAACCCTAAAGCTCAGCATGTCCTTAACCTAAGAGATATGAACTGGTTGTATTTGCTAGCATCAGCACTGAATGCTGCCAGGGGAAGCAGCTGCACAACTTGTTAGCACCCTCTCCTTGCAGCAGTTACTTCACCTTCCCTTGAGGTCCAGAACAATCATCTCATTCAGGCAGCCCTCACGGATGAAGTTTTCCCCCAGAGCACCGAGTGCGAGGCTGTATGGACATCAGGAGGGTTGAAATCAGATGGCACCAGCCCTGGCCTCAGCAGGGTTCACCATCTGATCACGAGCAGGCGGAGCCTTAGCCATGCTCTGCAGCTCCTGGCACAGGCACGCAAAGGGCTTCTGCGGCCCAGGAGAGTGGGAAGGGGGGATGGAGCCCTCAGCAGGCCTGGCAGTGCCAGCCACGCACCAGGGAGAAACTGAACCAAAACACACCCGACCCAACCACCGGCTGCTGTTTTTCCTGGGCGCTGGAAGCACAATTCTGGCTTTGCCTCCAAGGCTGTCACCCAGCCCCACCACTGCGCCATCAGGGGAGGACACTCTGCAATTTACAACACAACTACAAAGAAGCCTGAGAAGATGTGTCATCTGCTCTGTGTTGGTCAGAGCAAGCCACTGTTCAGGACCTATCTGTGCTTTAGTCTCTGCCACTCTCTTCCCATCAGTTCTTTCAGGGACGTGCAAGCAGCAGAGAGTTCCCAGATGAACGAGCCAGACTAGCAGCAAGGTCCTGAGCTGATTCAGCCTTGGGATGAGAGCTTGCAGAGTGCTACAGGAGGAATTCAGTACATCTATTCCTCATTTAACCCCACTGCAATCTGCATGTCTTCCTGCAATTTCCACGCTCCTTGCTGAAATCCAAAATACCCCAAAAACACTCAAAGCACTATAAAACAAAGGTGAAAAGCCCTTCATATCCAAGGTTTCAGACTGGATTTTTCTCTCACAAATGAAGTTCTGTATGGTTCTCTCAGGCAAGAATCAAGTCTTTAGTGCTTTAGATTCAGCACAGTGTACAGAAAACATTTTATTAGAGAGACATTTGTGGACGTGCAGGTCTCAGTCTGGCAGAGACACATGCACACAAACACTGCACTGGAATTCAAGGTAACTTGCATTAGGAGAGCTGCCCCTTACACAGACAGCATTCACTTGATTGGGACCAGAACCACTAACATCTGTCCTGTCTTCTGGAATGATCATTAACATCCTCGAATTAACTGTCCTCCGGTTCCGTGTGGGTGTTTGGGGAAAACAGGAAAGGAAAAGCATGCATGTGCTTAAAATAGTTATTACCAGGGACTAACAGAGAGAATAGCTTCACATGTCATTAACTGAGCACGTAAATAGCGTGCGAGGATTAAAACACAGAGACACATGCACACGTAACACATCACACCATATCACATCATATCACTCCACTCTTTCCACCGTTTCTGAGATTGCCAAGCCGAGGCTAGGCTGTGCGGTTTTTTGGGAAGTGTAGGGACACCATCTAGCGTTCTCATTTGGAAAAGGCACATTGTGTCCCAGCCCCTTGAACTTTTATCCCACCGCAGCAGGACAGGACGAAAGGTGACTGGAAAAGTTGCCGAAATTGTAGCTACGTCCTACATCGGGATCAAGTGTAAAGCGAACGACCTGGATGGCAACAAATGGAGTACGTCAGAGGCCACCTTTCCAGGAAACGAGGTACAACGCTGTAACAATTTTAGTGCTCACCCTTCAGCAAATCAGGCAGCAGCCAGGCATGGGCAGCTTTGCTTTCAGAAAACGCTCATCGAGCCTATGATTAAGTCCATTAAAATCTCACTTACTAAGGTTTACTTGGTCCATTATTCTCAAAATGTACAAAAACATAGTTATTTAATATTTGCTATTTTTATTCCTAAATATGAGCATTGCTTTTCTGAAATTTAATTCAACATATTTCAAGCAGGCTGCAGTGAATTTCAGCCCTTATGAGGACAGATTTTCGTCTAGCGTAAAAGTTGTTACCTTTCTTTCATTTTCAAATTCCTCGTGTTTTAAAAAGTTAGGTGCGATTACAAGCACATGTGCTACTCGAGGGCAAACAAGGGAGGTTTTGCACCTTCTCAGATGGACTGCAACCATCCCTATACTTCTGAAACACAGAACAATAATGATTATGACCAATAGTGTATGTACACAGGTTTCTTGGCTTTTAACTTGATACCGAAATTTGATGAGATTCGTCATAAAACCCCAAGTTTGAAATTAGGAGGGAGTAAAAACACTACATTGCTAGACAGAGATGTGGTCAGTCCTACTCACATCAAACTTTGGTGAGAAATTAACTTCTTTCATCATGATTTCACATTTGTTCTAAACATATGAGCAAATAGCTCTTACACCTAAAAGGAGTTCCTACCTCTAATGGACTGTAAAAACACCAAAAATACTTATTAATTTAAATATTTAAATACTTGTTTACCCTCACTGTAACTAATACTTGTCTCAAATACAAGGTTCAACAGGTAAATGGAAATTCAGAGCTGTCAGGGGCTGACTGTTGGTGTGCAAGGTATGTTCTGGCAAAGTTTGTGTCCGTTTCTTTTTTTACCCAGCAGACACAGTGTCTTTGGGCAGCGATTGACAGTCAGCATTTTCACCGTAGTCGCTGCTGGAAAACAAGGTATCAACCACTCACTACCTGTGAAAGTACCTTCTCTGAGTACCGCATTCTTTTCTGCTGCGTTTCAGGGAAGTGAATGTGTGCATTGAGCACGGCACTTACCTAACCAGCTCGGTGAGCTGTAGGAGGCAGGGCCAGCGCACTGGGTGCTCCTAAAACCCAGAGCAAACCATGGCTGTTCTCCTGCTGGATTTCACAAGCAACACAGGCACAAATCCACACTGTAGCCCAATGCCCTGTTTGGTTGAACAGTCCATGTCGTGGAATACTTTGTCATTAAACAGGCTGATCACACAGACAGATCTCGAAGAGCGCACGCAGGCCTGTCTGTAATTCATTTTGCTTTAAGACATCTTCCTAGCTTCATTGCCTCTCTCCTACTTACTTTGCTAATAAAAAAAGAGTACAGTTATAAAACTACAGATCTACTTTCTTTTGCTCCCCAGTATTACTTGTAGTATGGAAAAAACCCCTGAACTTTAAGATATTTTCAATGTTTTTTTAATTAAATGGTTTGTAAAATATGCTTGTGTTGCTCCCACTTCTAGTGTTTCAAGAATTCTATTTTTGGCCACTCACTTCCTTAGGCATTTAAGTGAGATGAAGAATCTGGAGGCATGAGACAGCATGTAAAACACTTTGATCCTTGTTTTTCTGCAGCAGACTGGGAAATCCCCATGAAAAATAAGGAAGGAAATCTAGGGGTTTCCCTGAGGATCAACAGACTGCCTGAGCATCTTCTGAAGTACTGTGCAGCAGGAACACTGACAACTGAGCTGGGAATAGCAAGAGTGGTTTGATGGATATGCTTAAGCTACACTTCTGCAGGAAATTAATAGCAACTAACACATAGCTCTTCAAGTAGGATAGTTTCTCTTTTCTTGCTTTGCACCACATCCAAGAAACAAAGCACCGCAGAGAATACTTAAGTGTCTTTCAGTTTTGCATGTGACAAGCAAGTGGCTGGAACAGAGCTGGACTAAACAGTTAAATAAATTATTACTTCACTGGCAAAGAAGTAGCACAGGGAGAAAAGCTATTCACAAATTATGCACTAATTTATCAAAACTTGTCTATGAAAAGAGCACAGGAAGATTTTTGAAACTTCACAACAGTTTGCTTTTCGGCATGCATTCCGTTTAGAAATGTTCTGCATTTATTACCCCTTTTCAAAACAAAACCCTTTTAGTTTTGAAAATGTTTCTGGGTTTTTTTTTTTTTTTTGGAATTTGAAAATGGGACTTAATTTAAGAAGAACGGAAAAAAAAAAGAACCGGGTTAAGTTATTAGGAAATAAGGAATTGGTATTAGTAGGAATATGCAAAACATTTGGGTTTAGAAAGAACCCAAATAAATCTGGGGTAGTTCTTGTCTTGCTTTGCAGCAAATAGTTCTGTTTCAGTCAGACTTTATTTAATTTCTATTCCTTGTTCAGTCAGCAGTTCTTCCCTTTCAGTCAGCATGACAAAAGAGAATTAATCACCCAGCCCTAGCCTGGAATAACTATTCTAATTATGATTGAAATTATTTTGTCACACCTAAATGCAGGGATGCATGTCGTGAAGAGGTGACAACTGACTTTGCTGTGTGTCCCTGACTTCAAGTGCCACGAGCACGCCAGAAGTTCTGAACATACTTCAGGTTTCCATTGAAGTGTCACACAGCCTCCACCACAGACACGTGCATCTGCATTTCAAACAAACACTGTCTTTTCCCTTACTGAGCAGGTTAAACCTTGCTGCGTAAGGGGAGGGGATTCTGTTGCCTCATGTCACTGCCAGGCAGACAGCGTCTGGTTAGATCAGTAAAAACAAGAACAGATGAGAAAGTAGAGTGTGGTGTCGTTTGTTACACGGCTGTTTGAGGGTTCATGTGAGTAAATACTGACAACAGCGATGGGTGAAAAAGAGTTCAGTGTGTTTTACCCAGCTTCAACAACACTAAACAGAGGTCAAAGACAGAGGACACAGCATTTCAGTCATGAACAGAGGAATATTACAATACCTTCATTTTCTAGTGCCTCCACCACTTAAATGAAAATGCTGCCTCAAAACAGTTCTAGTGGAAAATAAAGACTACCTGGCTGCCCCAAAATAACATGCACATGTGCAACAGCACAGGTTCCAGTGTGGTTTGAGTGCAGCTTCTGAATCAGGATCCCCCAGTAAAGTAGATAGGCCCTATTTCTGGACTTAGGCGGAGTGTGAAATGCATGGAAAAGAGCCCACTTCTCAATAAGGTTGGTTTGGGGCAGCTCAGAGCTGCACACTCTGGTTTCTAATAACTTTCAGGTTAAAATGTCCAAGAAACTGGCAGCCTGGGTTCTAGAGGACAGGACATATTATGTAGGTGAACTCTAGGTCCCACTTTAGATACCAAAATAATTTTTCTCAACATATCACCAACTTCCAACTGCAAAGTCTACCTTCTTTGCCTGGGGGAGTTGGTCACTGAAAATGAGGAGAATGTAAGGCAGAATCAATAGCATATTTGAGGCCAAAAAGATTCAAGAATATAGAAGGTTTAATGTTTATTGAACATTTAAGTCAGGCTTTCTTGTTAACACTGCAAAACTTAGTGTTTCAGGGCACAACAAAAAGGATAAAATTTTACAGTTTTTAGATTAACACAAGAGAAGATAGTCAATGGTTATTAATCTAATGCGCTGCAGGTAGCTTTCCTGTATTTCATATTCTTATTTGTTGTACTACCCTCCTAAAATGTCTCCAATGCACTATTTCTTTTATGTTATTTTCCCTTGAGTGTCTGTGTGTCTGAAGTTATCTTGAGAGAAGTCATCTGTATTTACAAGTCTCTAGGCATCATGGTCACTAATACCTAAGTTAGCAACAAGATTTTAAACCTACTGAAATGGACTCAGTCATCTGTTGCACCAATTAACACAGCATTAATAGAAATGCTATGTTATTGGGAGTCTTAGAATTTCATGCATTATGAGGACATATGCCCAGTGTTTTTGAACCGAGTGACTGATCTAAGCAGAATCATTTTTATACACTTCAAATCCTTCTCACAGATACCTTTCATGCTCGTTTTTCACAAGGACCGTCTTCCACAAGAATCTACTGTCATTTACCAAGCAACCCACAACAAGGCACTTTCATAGTTACGGGAGCGTATAATAATTTCTCTGCGACCCATTTGCTCTCTCACACAACCTTTCAGATCCTGCCTTACAGAGAATTTGCTCCGTGATTTCCAGGCATGTACATCCATATGTGCAGAAGTAAGCTTGCCCTGATGTTGTTATTGGGCTTCCTCAACGCACAGGAATTCAGAGCTCGGAGCGTTGTTATCTTACACGATACACTGGGAATTCACAAACTAACCACTGCAGACTCTGATTCATCTTTCTATTGCTGAATTTCACATTCCTCTCACAGACACCTGAAAAGAACATTCTTAATCATAAAGCAAACTGATTTCCACTCAGACACCCAGGGCGCAATTGGAAACTTAACTCTTTGCTTTCCTTCGCAGTGACTGTGTTGACGTGGTTTTGCTCCTCACACTTTGTGATTGCACTTTGCGATTGCACTTTGCTGAACATCCTTGCTTCCCTTCTGTACTTTTACAGAGTGCACACGGTGCTGTCTCTGCTCATCTTTCTGGGCATTGCGTGTCTCATGCCATAATTAACTGCAAGCTCTGCTCTTGCTCTGTCCAATGCGCAAATGAACAAGTTGGAGACGGCCTTTTACTGAGGAAGATTGGCGCTTTGGGAAAGCTGATGGAAAGCCTGGAGAAACAGTTCATTCGGAGGAAGGGAGGGATATGTTCTGCTGTGGAAACTGGTCATACACCTAGGAAGAAGTGTGGGAAAAGACAGGAAAAGGATTTAATGAACTCTTGAATTTGGTATGTCTAGTGAAAAGAAAGAAGATTTGAAGGTCGTGATCGAAATCCAATCAGAGATGTTTGTGGCCCTGTCAGTAGAAAGACTTTCTCTATTTAACAAAAATGCTAGGACCTGGAGGGGGGGAGACCCTTGAAAGAGATCCTTAGAGGACCATGACCAAAGATAGATTAAATATTACTCTATGAGTGAAGCTGAATGGCTGTGAGAAGGAGTTCAGCAAAGGCTGAAAAAAAGTTTTCATTGAAGTTTTGCTTTGGTTATTGACAAGAGCATCAGACACTCTGCTTGTAGGAGGCAACCACATATATAAATATATATGCCCCTCAGGAAATCCGCCCTGGTTGAGATTCTTTCAAAATTAGTAGGATTTTCATGCTTCTACATGCGGTAATTTTTAAAAACATGAGAAATTTTGATTGCGGCAAAACTTATCATCTGCAAAGCTTGTTGAGAAAAGCACTTTTATTGGTAGGAGGAATGTCACTATGAAGGAAATCCTCCGAAAGAAATGGGACATAGTATGGTGTACATAAAAGTGCGTGTATTATAACTACCATAAAACGTAGGGTATTGTCCTTCTAAACTCCTTCTAAACACAGGGTATCTCCAGAAGCTCTGCATCAGCTGGCAATTGCTACAAACTTCCAGTTGCTACCAATAAAACCCTAAAGGGTGGGTTGCACCACTTGAATAACAACAGGAGGCTTGTGTAATCATGCCATTCACTACAAACACCTTTTGTGTTTAACGTTATCTTGCTTGTAAGGAAGGAGAGAAATTGGAGTCGAATCTCATCTGCCTGGTTTCAGCAATACACTTGATGTCTGTAACTTGTGTTCTAAAGTTTTCCACTAGGACAAAACCTACAGAATGGAAGTATATCCTCCATGAATATTATTTCTGAGCGGAATAAGGAGTCGTAAAAATGCCAGTCTGGTAGAGGTGTGGAAAAAAGGACCTCACCAATGTATGTCATCTGGGGGGTAGTTCTCACTAACCTCTGAGACTATCAACAGCAAGGCCAGTTTTGATAAAACACCATGACTTACTGCAATATTTATTGAGCCTGAATCAAATATACCTGCAGACTCAAATCAGCACACAAACAGTTCTTCTGAAGCATTCTGTTATTTAATTTCCTACAATGAAACAAGTTCCACGTAGTGATGAAAACACCAGTTATGCTTCTTTCCTGACTTCACTCAATACTGGAAAGAGAATGTAGGAGAATGCTTTATGCAAAATAGGAAGGAACTCTGTGGTTTGTGATTCAGAATTAACTGCATAGCAATGAAATATGACAAGATCAGACACAGTTGTTTATACCCATATCCAAGACCTTTATTTTCTAGGGCTGCCATTTAGCTTATAACTTCAAATTTCTCTAAAATCTGCAATAGCTTGCAAACCACTTCATGCCAAATTCCTCAGTGTATGTGATGCAGGTGATTAAGGTTGGCACAATATTTCCAAATAGTTTCTAAGGTTGCAAAAGTGAGTCTTATATGTTTGGGAGAACAACTAAGCCACTGCAAATGTTGATGTTCATTTTGAGTACATCAGTCTCTGTGTGGGGAATCAGGTGTTGAGTTACGTTTTCTAACGTTGCTGAAGAAGACTAATAGAGCACGTGACCGGTTTTCTGTGTGTGTCTTGGGAGTTTTATGGAGAGTCCCTATCAAATTTAAGAATGCATCAATATCCTGTAAATAACTGTTCAGTCCTCTGTAATGGAATTCCATTTACACAAGATCCTGGGTTAAAGAGAGTTCATTTGCATTCTCTTGGGTAATGCTTCATACAAATTTTTGCCTTTTTCCAGATCACCCATCTTTTAAGTTTTGCTTCCCTAAATTGCTGGGTTCAGAATTAAACACAGCCCAAATGAAAATTAAAGGGTAGTCTGTCGTTTTTACCTCATCTGAGAAGAATTTCACCAACTGTACCTAACTTTGCTATTACCAGTATTTTACTGGCTGCAGCTCTCTTCTTCGTGTAATTCTATTTAACCAAAGACTCTGGATGTCACCCAGATGTTCACATAATTTATATTTTACTTTGCTTGAGACTGACCTCATTGATGTCCTGCAGCCATAAAAAGACTTGGCAGTCCTTTATAACCCTGAATCTCTAATCATATTTTCTAGAAGGGATGTGCATTCTTATTGCTATTGATAAAGTGGCTGTCAAGATAAAGGTCATGTGCAGAATAAGCTTCTTCGAAGGCACAGAACGCAAAGAAAAGCAGTGACTACTTCAAACTACAACACACTTTACTACCCTGGGCAGACTGTTGATCTTATTCATACAGTAAGAGACTCATACTTAAATAACATGTCATAGTGGCCATTTAAATGCCATGGGCTTGGTTGCTTTTGTCCAAATACTGCAGAGGTGCAGTCCACAACCACTGCAGCACTGCTGTGGTCATCAGCTCCTTCACAGAGTTCTTGTTGATGCTAGTGAGCCTGTGTGCTGGGGTAGGGGATGAGAGGTGCCATGCACACATTCTCCAGTGAAACAGCAGCTCAACTGCTGTTCATAAATGATCCTTTTAAGTGCAGGAAAAGAATGCTAAGGACATCAGTTCAAGCGCAGCCTACAGACTCTGCAAATCATTCTTCAAATATTATACACGTCTTCCATGAATGTAGAATTCCTAGAATTTGGATTTTCTCTAAATTATTATTAGAAGGCCTCCTGTGGGATTAAAGAGCTTTGGAAAGGTTATGAGACCTTTATTTTTCCAAGTAAACTCACATACCGCAGTTCTCCTACATGTTGTTCAGCTTCACAAGCTTGCTGAACTAGTCAGCAGTGATCAGTTCTGTGGGGTTATTTTATGCCTCTTTTTTTCCTCTTCCAGGAAGAGTTGAGTGTTCTCAAGGGTACTTCTGTTGCTTCAATGAGCCCCTCAGGCAAATACATCCCAAATATGTCAGTGAGAGCATTCTCTTAATGCTCTCTTGTGAAATAGTTTTGTAAAAAGTTGGAGATACCACAGAGTGGTAACTTCACTCTGGACATAACAGGAGATTGAGTAAGACTAAATTTTTAATTCTTCATCCCATTTGAACACTTTGTTAATGTTTTCTGTCATAGTAATACAACACGATGACAGGACCCTGATTTTAGCAGGGTATAAAGACAAGCAAAATTGCCGAGAATCATCTTGAAGAAAGCATAACAAGATATCCACATCACTTTGGGGAAACATATTTGGTTTATTCCATTGGGTGTCATTGGGACACTAACAGGAGGTCATAACAATGGACACCTTTCCCATCAGATATTGTGAGATAAGATGCACCTTGACAGCTACCGAAGAGTATCACACAGTGGCACACATCTGCACATCATTTCAGGAATTAGACCACCATTCAGCATGATTCCCTTTTTTCAAGGAGTGCAATTTTCTAAATCTTAATTTCTTCAGCTCATAAGCAGAGCCCATCTATCAATCAGTAGCACTTCTGAAAAGTGATACCTGTCTCTGAAGCCAAACTAGAGAGGACTGTGTACACTCACAAGACGTCCACACACAACACTAAGCCAAGAGGACAAATTAGGAAAAAAAAGCCATTAGTAGACATTTCCTATGAAATAACGAACTTCCTTATCATTTTATTTCCAAACTGCTACTTTTTCATAATGTCTGATAATCACAGAGAACTCTTCTCTCAGGATACACAAACCACAGGATTCCGATGACTCACACCGAAAGAGCTTTCAAACACACGGAGGACGGAAGGGCACGCTGTTTCTGCATTAAAGCTTCCTGCCAAAGCCCCAGACTAAGCATACATGAATATATTTGGACAAAGTTTTAGCAACAATGGTAAGTTCACCTCACCGTAACTGTTCCGGTGAGACAATCTTGCCCATTTTATGAACTGTCTGATTGCATCCTGTTTGACACTTCCTTTTTGACAATCACAGCTAAAGCAAAAATACTTGTGAAACTGTTGTTAGCACAGAAAGGTGCAATATCGACATTTTGATGCAAGGATATAAGACCTCTCTTCTTCTCTGAGGGTCAGCAGAAAAGGTGATTGGGCTGGAATCTCGAGAGTTCTTTGGATGGGACCTGTAATGCATTCTGTCTTTATTTTACTTTTATCTCAATAAGCTCCTTATTGGTCAAGGTCTTGATCTAACATCAACAGTATACTGAAAATTAAAGTGAAGTTCTCTCTTCTTGGAACTGTAAAGATAAATCCTTCAGCTGAGGCAGCACCTCTCCTCCAAAGGAGAAATATTGAGCTCAGTCCTCTGTAGAGTATAGGAGTCCTTACGGGACAACTTCAAAGGAAAGGGGTCTGACAGGGGAGACCCAATATACACAGGGTGAAAGTGCAGTCTGACGCTGTTGCTGTCAGTAAAGTTATTTGGCCTTTCCACAGAGCTTCTCTGGAGACATGCCAAGGCATTCACCTGCTGTTTAACACCTAGCTAACACTGCAGGGGAAATAATGAAGCCTGTTCAGCCATATGTTTCTCCAAGCAAAGGCTGAATACCCCTAAATATCCTGTTTGGCTGAAGTTAGGTAGTTTCCCAGACCATGGCTTGGACTTTGATACAAAAGAAAATAGAGCAGGTAAGTGTGAATCGTTTGCAAAGCAATAAATTTCAGATTCTAACAAACACCAGGGGCCAGTGAAAGACCTGCATTCTCAAATTCATAAACTAGTTGATGTCCTGCGAGAGTGAATGCCTGTCTTGAAGGAAAGGTGTGAATGAGCCATGCAAAACTTTGAGCTGCTGAGCTGATCTCAGAAGTGCAAAGCAAGACCAATGGACTTACAGAGCACCTCAAGTTTTGCTGCCTGAATTTCAGCCTCCGCAGTTGAAAGTGCAGAGCCTTCAGTACTATGAAGTTAATCTGTGTATGCTATAGTCCCTAGATCCCAGGTACCAGCTCCTTACTGACTGCAGCTCCATTACTGGGGACAGAGGTAGGTGCTAGAGCAACCAGACTGCACCCTTCATATTGATTGAATTACATAATAGGAATAGAGCATTTGGGATCCCAAGCAAGGGATACTGGTGATTTGTGCAGTAGGATGACATATGTGTGACTGGCAGGAGAACTGTGGGAATAGAATTCAAGCATTGCAAGGGTACAGTGAGGACAAGAAGCAGGAGGTCTTACACTTTGGGAGGATTATAGCCATCTTTATCCACCCAATTCACAGCCCCACTATTCCTGATGTGTGGAAAGCAGGTAACGAGCAATGGTGACAACAATACAGGATGTGTGTATCAAGCAAGTTTTCCTTGGGTCCACCCCAGGCAGGTATTCCATGTTCTTGTTCACCACTTGGATACTGGAAGAGTGAATGTGTTTATTGCACCACCAGTGTTGTATGAGCTGCAAGGTTAGATGTGCTAGAAAGCAAGGTTAGGACAAGGTTTTGAACATTAAAGAAAAGGTCTGGAAACACTGGGTTCGGTTTTCAGTGGTGAAAAATGCAAAATTCTAGACAAAAAATGGCAATCAAATAATGCAAACGCAGAGTAGGAAGTGATGGGCAATTGTAGCTCTGCAGAGGGGCACCTGGAGGGAGGTGGTTTTGAAACCAAAGAGGTCCCAGTGGGACATGTGGTGGCTGACTTGGGACCTAGGGAGAAATTGCTTGTGCTCCACTGATACATCTCCTAATAATTTTTGTGCTCAATTTTAGGCATCCTGACTTAAGAAGGGTGAAATATACATACAATTACATACATTACAGCTGGAGATCCGTAAGAGGAGAAAGAGAATGAGAATGATCAGAAGGGTAGAAAATAAAGCTGATGAAGGAAAAACTGAGACATGTAGAGTAATCTGCTTGAGAGAGGATTAAAGGGAGGCTAGGAAAACAGTAGGAGTGACAAGTTTAGGGAACCTGCACTAAGAGACATGAAGATCAGACAGTTCTGGATGTCTCAGGTCACTCAAGGAGTCTGGAAAGTCCCTCCACCAAAACATCATTGTAAACATGGCCAACAAATAATCCTCACTAAGAACTGTCATGGGGAAGAAGATGACTGTGACTTGTGTCTGAACCTTCTAGACCTTCCAAAATGTCACATGGGCACCACACAGTAGAGAAACAGTATCAAAGTTTTTAATACTTCTGGAAGGATTGAGGGGATTAAATAAACAAAGAAAAGATGCAAGGGTATCTTAATTTGGTCAGTCTTGAAGGCCGTGTGTCTAGACCCCCATCCAAAATTAGGGCCTTGAAAACCCACCAAAAATCAATTTTAGTGAGAAGAGCTTAGTTTTAATGGAAATAAAATTAGAACAGTTCACTTTCTTAATTGGGAAAACTCTCAGCAACTAATTCATACAGTCTGGAAGCAGAAAGATTGATACGAATTTCTTCCCCAGCCCACTGTGTGTCTGCAGGCAGATCCTCATGTCCAGTGTCAGTTGGTTGTAGCCAACTCAATGACTTTTTGAGTAGCAGTGGATTTTTCCCAGTAGTCTCTAGGAAATTTGCCCTTTATTTCCAACCCTCTGATGCTTGGATGTCTGATCTCTCCCTAGGCAACAGCAGCCTAAACTCCTTTTCTTTCTAGAGGGTTGAAGCCAACCTCTTTACTTTTTAATGGAACACAATACATCACTGTAAGTACCCAAGCAACACAAACACCATCCATCACACCTTCATGGTGGGAAGAATGTCAAATTAAGAGGCTGGGAAACAAGGTAAGGCCAAAAGGAATCACTCCTGATGTCTGGATAGCCTCTTAAATAACATTGGTCACCAAATTTCTCTGAAATATTTTTTATCTGACAAAAGTGCTTTCCTTTCTCTTTTAAATGCCTAAATTCCAAATTAAAACCTTCAGCTGAAAAACCTGTCCCATTTTTTGAAATTTTTGTTTCAATGGATAGTTAGCCTTGCTGCTGAAAATCTGCAATTTATTTCTAATCTTCACTTGTCGTTCTCTGGTTCCTGTGGTATTTTCATCTGCCGGGCTTAAGAGACAGAGTCAAAGACTTGCTCACTCTATGAGTCCTGACACTCTGGGAGCAGATCATCTCCTAACTTCCTCTTTGGTAAGCCAACTATTTTGAGGTTCCTAGTGTGGGACATGTTTTTACAAGTCATTACTCATCCCTGTGGCTCTGCGATGAACCCTTTGTACTTCACCAACATCTTTAATAACACTGCAGAAATAGTTGCATTGGTGGCACATATTAAATAAGGGGGGAAAAAAAGCTTCATTTCAACTTAATACTTCCCAATACATTTCTTAGGCTATTTTGGTACTGGCATCACAGGGGGAACTTGCTTACACACCACCCACAAATATCTTGTCGCTGGTTCCTACTCAGTCTCTGTTGCCTACTTTCCTTTCTCACTCTGTTGCCTGCTTTCTCACTAACTTACACTGTTGCACTTATCTAAATATTTACATCTGATTGCAAAATCCACAATGCAATCTTCTCACAGTTCAGCAACTCTCCAATATTTGTCTGATGAAGAATTTGGAGCCTAGCCATTTTATTTATTTTTTTCTTAAGTAACTGGCAAAGTTTCAAATGTGTTAGATTTAAGCTTAATGGAATGGAAATGGGAAAAGCATTTCAATACTTGCTTCAAAATGTATAAAACTATGATAACTTTCAATTTGCATGTTTATGTTTCTGAATTTTCCTCTTTTGTTTCTGGCAGGTTTTTGTGTTTGCAGATCTCTGCATGTATGCTGCTGTATACAAGGAGATAGCCCAGAAATATTTTGATTGATCCTTTTGACGGAAATAATAGGGGTTTTTTGTCAAAGTCACACTTCAAAACAGGGCCCATATTGGTAGGATTTTGTAAGTGTTGTGTTTTGGTAGTGTTAAAACTTGCTAGTGACATTTTAATAAAGGAAACTGATTTTTCAGTTCAAGCAATTTTCAGTGCCTATTTAGGGTAAGTTTAGAAACCTTAAAACAGCTTAAAGCAGAAGAAAAATATTTCAATGTCAAAAGGGCCTCAAGATTCATTGAAAAGCCAGTCAACTAAAGGAGCTTTCAAAATGTTTATTCCTGCAGGGTATTTCAAAGTTGGTTTTTTTAAAATTTCATTCTTCTTTGAAACAGACTATAGTTGTCAGATTTCCTAGGACACAAACAATACTATGCCCAGCCAACACTTACATTTGAACCTCAGACCGTTTTCAGAGCACTGTGGGCAGGTCACAAGGACAACAAACCCCCAGATACTGCAAAACAGGAAGGAATTGTAAAACATGGCAGCAAAACAATGACTCATGCGGATGCCAAGCATTTGGGATGGTGTGATTCACACGCCTTATCGTGCCTGCTTGCAGAACAACACCGTCTCACCAGGGCAGAGGAGCTCAGCCAGCTGAGCACTTCCAGCTGCAAACAGGACACATCCGCTAGCAGCAATCGCAAGTAACTCTCACAAAAGAAAAGCTCCATTGAAAGTGCAGTGCTTAGCCCTGTGAAACCTGCACCTCCACTCCCACCCTGTCTCCCTGGGGAGCCTTTCTGGCACCTTGCAGAAACACCATCCCACAGATCAGTTCTGCTCTCTCAACACCAGGTGCCATGAAGACCCCACCGGATCCTTTTCCTCTTTCTTGCCTAAAGGCTGCCTGTATAGCCCTTAACTAGCTCACCTACCAAAGTAAATTTGACAGGTATTTTTTTTCATCCACAGGACCATCAGCCTTTCCCTTTCACATCTGCAGCCAGCATTTTGCATGGGTGAACAAGAAAGCCAAGGGGCACAGTCTAGATGGGAAAGTCTGAACTGCTCCCACCATTGTGTGTACTTTCTGCTCCCACCATTGTGTGTACTTTCTGTTATCTCCAGGATAACTGAAGGGGCTTTTTTTCTTAAATTTTCACCTTTCAGATTTCAGGCTCTCTTTTCCACACCACAGAGACACCACAATCATCTCTAAGTCTTCCCACATACTCTCCATTTCAGCAAAACAGGAGATCTGGGCTCCTTCCTGTTCCTCCTTGACTTTTTCAGCACAGACATCAAGTCTCCACAGCAAAGACAATCATTGCCAAGGAGCAGTGAGGCAGAGGGGGTTTGGTAGGACAAATCCTGGAGCAGAGCACATCTTCACAGGGTTTTCAGAGCTCAGTGCTGGGTGTGGAGTACATGCAGTTATCAGCAAGGGGCAGGGAAAACAGCGGTCTTTTACAGACCGTGTTATCGAGTTCAGTGCTGATGAGGAAGTGTGTGGGTGTCAAGGGATAGCAAAAGTTCCTCTTTTCACAGTTGGCCAATCCCACCAGCCTCCTGAGACATAACTGCCCCACTGATTTAATAATTACCACAGAAGACCTACTTGGTGCAATACTGCTCAGTGCCAACACTTCTCCTTGAAAGTTCTTCTCATCAGACCCCAAATGCTTCATCTGAAAATTTTAAGTCCACAACACATCTAGGTAGCCAAGCCCACTAATTTTTTTTTTTTAAATTTTTTGGTGAGTGGCATGCACCTTTCTTTCCCATGAGTAGGTGGGCCCACGGGTGTGGGAAGTGATCACTTCCAAGGAAACAGCCCATGCATTTCAGAACACAGGTAGTTTCAGAAGCATTACAGATTAATTTGGGGTCTACTCCTCGTCTCTCACTGTAAGACTCAAAGAATGACCTTAATAATTCAGACACAAAGGAAACTAAAGACAATGCCAAAAAACATTCTGTTAATTCACATACTTTATACTTAGAGATGGGTCTAGCTTCTTTTGGGCTTTTTTTGATTTTACAAATACACCTCAGAACAATAGCTATTGGAATATGTTGGCTGTTTTGACAGCAAAACAAAAGCAAAAGTCAGCAAAATTTATTAAAAAGCATTATCCCTGAAATTTCCAGATGAAAACAAATATCTGTCTTTCTTGGCAATTTGTGCTGAGACTTATTATCATTATATAAGTATTTGTGTGTGTGTGTGTATATATATATACACACACACATATATTTGCAACCACCGTGTGCCCTCTAGAAAATGCAGGTATAAGAAACCGTAGGGGATTAATAGGTGCTTAGATTGGCACAAAACCAGTACAACAGCATCAGGATCTCTACTAATCTGTATCAGATTCAATCCTGGACTGCACAGTATTTTACGCTATCTCACTTGCTCTTGTGATCAGACAAGGTGAGTTATCTTCAAGCAGTATTTTTAAACTTGACCATGTCTAGGATGTAGCATGGCAGCCTCTGACTCAAACTGTGTTTTCCTTACAAAATCAAGATTTACCAGTAGCTGAGGATGAATGAGCTCACTGAGAAAGGACTTCATTTTTTGTAAGAAACAAACATAAAGAATCCCACAGTCTGGTTATTGGCTCATCGCACCAGGCTTTCCACAGCCCCTAGCCTTCTGGCTAGACCTGACTTCTCCCTCAGTATTTGCAACCCTGTATTAAAAGCTGCCTCACCTTCTTCTAACCAAGTCTCTCATCAATCTCCATCACTGCTTTGAAACTACAGTGTCTCATCCCAGCATGGAGAGGGGCAGGCGATGGAGATGTGGTGGGAGCTGTTCATCCAGGCATAGTTTCCAGTATCCGTGTGCCTGTTGCTGGTACAGTGATGGGGGTGCTGCCTTGTGGCCAAGAGTCACAGACACTCCCCTCCCCTTCACTTCACACTGCACCTGAGATTTTGTAAACTGAGCTTTGTTGAATTTGCAAGGTTATCCTGCCTGAAATCAGCCCCCCGAAATCAGTCTTCTGTTTAAGAGCCTGGAGTAAATGACAGTCATTATAATTAGTAACCACAATAACCACTTCCCTGACTAACTATCCAGAGAAAAGCGTATTTATCGAACACCTGCCTGTTTCTAGCTGCTGAAATAGATGGAGTGCTCTTCCTACCACTGTGGATTCTCAGAAGAGTTCATTGTACTATGACACAAAGGGTGTGTCATCTCAAACATCTGTGTTTGGGGAAAAAAAGGCATATGTTGAGCTGAGTTCAGCTCTCTTCTGCCAACTGGCTTTTCTTGGGTGAAACTCAGAGTTGCATATAGACCTGGACAGACACAAAGAAAGTCAAGAACAAGTCAAGACATGACAGCAATACACAGAATTTCTGTGACTGGAACACTTGTGTGACCAGACAGCAAGTACAGCAGGGAGGAAAGTCAAGAAAACATTAGCTAGCTAGCTGTCACACTGAAGAGAAAGCATAACATGCCCTACTCAAATTTCATTCATTCAGACAAATGCATTGTTGCACTCAGTGTATCTCATGGGTGTAGTTTTTATTGCTTTAGGAAACAATATTGTACATGCTTTCTTCCCCTTCCTATGTTTTGGATTTACAACCTATTTTGGATTTAAAGAGGGTCCTGGGATTTTTCTTCCTGTTACTCACTATAATTAAATAGTGTTTATGTGCTTCTGAGTGGAAAGCTTTCAAAATTATTTTTTCCTTTCATTATCAATCATTAGGTTTTTTTTGTTTTTTTTCTTTCATGACTCGGTCCTTTCTTTGCAGACATCTTGTTTCTCCTTCCTAGCTTGCATGATAGGCTAAACTTTCACACCAAAACTTCTGGCACTTGCTCTTTATAGCTTGTTTTGTTTTATTTTCCCTGCGCAAATGCCTTCTCCTTGGCCCGTAAAGTCAGTTCTGTCAGCCTGTAGATTCTACCCATAAGCACTTCTGACCTCTGACTTAGTCTCTGTTCCAGAAAGAAATTTTGTTCCCTTTTTCATCTTCTGAAATGTCTGACATACTTCTCAACTGTTGATAGTAACATTACCCCCTTCCACATTGTATACTGTATCTCTGGTTTATTCTGCTCTGAATATATAAGCCCTTGCTCCCTTTTTTCCTCATTGCATTCAGTCCCTTGACCTCCATCCTCTCTCAGCTGTTGGGGACTAAAGTCTTAATTTGAGTACTGTTAATAAAGAGTTAATACAAACAGCTCAGATTACTTAACTCTCGAACTCAGGCCTGCACGCATTTTGCTTAGGTGTTGTTACACCCTATTAATTTTGAAAAAGGCTCATGTGATGAAAACTGTAGGCAACCTCAGCAGTACAGAATTTTTACTTAGATCATTCAGACATTAAAGATTTAAATTTCCAGATTTGTATGATCTTTATCATTCTCCTGTTTTAAAAAAGAGTGTAGGTCTGAGGATCATGGTCCATGGAGTCTTCTTGCTTATGTTCAATGACCAACAGGAAAACATTGTTTAGCTACTAGGTAGGGGAAAACATTTTTAACTGAAGAACACAAATTCTTTGGCTGTTTATGCCCATTCACAGACCTCTAAGTTCAACAGATGGGGAAGGGGCTTCCTTGAGATTTCAGACAACAGGACCCCAGTGAAAAGTATGATGTCAGAACAGAATCTTCAGTCCTTCTTAAAAGACCATACGCCCAGAGACAGAATCAAGACAACCCCAAACTGGCAATAAAAGCTTTCTGAAGTCAGAGGTAGACAAAAACTCTTTACATATCATAAAGAAAAATATATAGCAAAATTATCTTAAATCAAATGTTTTATAAGCTAAATCACAGGATACCACTAAAAATCCCCAAACTATTCTCATTTCCCTTTTTATTGCCTGTTTGTAGGATCATTTCTTTACAATTTTTGAGGGCTTAGCAGATCTTTTGAATATATTGAATTTCCTCTCTCCTCCTGACTCTTTTTTTCCACTGAAACCTCTGGATACTTGTCTCTCAATAATGATACAAACGGATGTAGCCACCCACAGCCTTGCGGTCAGTCCTTCAGAGTCATTCTTGTCTTTTATGAATGCCTACATGCTATGACCCCTTTCCAATCCCATTTCCTAGTTGACTGCAATGCCTGATTAGAGAGGCACTGCTAATATTAGCCAAGGAGAAATTATGAACATGCAAGCAGGAGAAAAACTGCAGTTTATACTAAAAATCAGAAGTTGCAGTGTTGATAGCTGAAGTGCTAAAAGGAGAAAAAAAGTTTTCCCTACAGATTTTCCGTATGCAAATGTTTATCTTGTTTGGCCTTACATATCTCAGGTTCATATTGCTCAGAAGTTTGTTTGGGCTGTGTCACCTGCCAGTAGAAGATTTCATTTGTTCATCTACTGGTAATGAAAATTCAATCTATTAATTAATGACTAAAAATGTACTCAGTCCCACCAACACACATGGGAGCAGCAAGCTAAGCTTTTAGTGTCTATGAAAGAGAGGCCCATCCTCTTGAAACTAATAAATTCATAAAGCTTGATAAATGAATCATGGTCACTCATTACATGCAGATTAATTTTGTACTTCATTAATCGAAGACCACAAAGAGCCAGAAAAGCCTGGGGGAAATGCATAGAGGCTGTCCTCCGAAATCAAACAGTCTTTGGTCGAGGCCCAGCATGGGCAGGCTGTGGTAGCACGTGCTGATGTGATACCAGCGTGCTGCACAAATGCTGCTGCTGACACCGGGGTGAGACTTCCAAGGGCAGAGGTGAGAGTGCCGTGCACTGTTTGCTGCCTCGCCGAGCCACCACCGAGTCACTCTTCACAGCAGCGTGGTCTTGACCTAGGCTTGTGCCACCACAGCAGCAGAGTGCACATGTTCTCCCCTCCAGAAGTTTCTCTTGAAAACTCCCAAATCTCTACAAAAGAGAGGTCTCAGTTGCAGAGATCAAAGCTGAAAGCCTTGTGCATATAGACAAAACAAGAATATTGAGTCAGTAAGTTTCTTACTACACAATTTTCACCTCAAATACTTGAAGATGCAAAGTTCCCCACACCACTTCATGGATCCTCCTTTTGAGCAAACAGGCTCTGCTTCAGCCCCTTGAGCCTCTGCCAGGCGAAACACAGCAGAAGGAAGACTCAAATGTCCTGCACTTCCCAGTTCACCAAGGTCTGAACAAACTGGGTGCTTTGTGAGACCTTCATACCTTTCATGATTGAGAGCATGTACAAAGACAGCTATTGTGGAAATTCCCCTATTTCTTGCCAGGAATTGCTGTGATCACACCACAGGCATTGCAAGTCTAGAGGGTGAAATGTGTGCTAAAGTGATGTGGAAAATCCATGCCCTCCTACCCAAAGGCAGGATGATACCTAGCTGGCAGAGGGAAGGGTCAGGGCTGTGGGTGAGGGGTAGGTGTCTCTGCAGAAGCAGCAGCAGTAGATATCTCTGCAGCATCCTCAAAAGACTGTCTGTTCTAGATAAACAGTCTTAGCTGGAGTGAGGATGGCGTTCTTAATGTTGAGAAAGCTGAGGAACAGCTTATGTGTGGTTCATGGGAAGTCATAAAAGCAAGTAGGAGAGTATTTGAACCAGGCACTTGCTTACAAAGGTACAGCTGAAACAGAGCTGGCAGGAATTCAGGTTGTGCACGGTTGATGCATAACCCCTGACTGCATGGTAATCATATTATTTGTGTTACAAAACCATGTAGCAGTCATGGTTGGCATTAACTTACCATTGCTCTGGGTGTTACTACATATTGTCTGGATACTATGAAAGGAGATGATAATCCTGTTAATATGTTCTTGTTGGATGAGAAGTAGCTGATCAAACAAACACTTGCAAAAATCAACGTGAACACAAGAGGTGT
Source organism: Mohoua ochrocephala (assembly GCA_013398855.1). Lineage (NCBI taxonomy): Eukaryota > Metazoa > Chordata > Aves > Passeriformes > Acanthizidae > Mohoua > Mohoua ochrocephala. Next base: position 27,624 of record VZTA01011530.1, read on the forward strand.
TTATTCAAATGTTACAGTTTCACGTGTGTGTCGTTCCTAACATTGGTAAGTTTCTATTTGAAACGCTCAGAGGAGGAATTTCCTTTTTCTGTGTAAGAGTACCACAGCCAAAATAAAGGTCTGCAGATGCAGTATGAATTCGGATTCAGATGGTTCGCATCTATGTTTCATGTGTAATCTATGCCAGCAGAATGTCTCTAGATGCCTAGGACATTTCAAAGTATTATAAATAGTGCAATTGTAATGGTAATTATTCTTTGCCTGTAAATAATTAATAAAGTCTTAATTTGATGCAGTCAGTTTTCTCTATATTTTATTACATGCTATTCAGTGTACTAGCACCGAAATCAGAAAAGATAACAGAAGTGACATAGATGCATTTATAAATTTTTTTCCACATGCCATGTGGCAAAGTTAATGCCATGTTTTGGTTATGTTTTCTGAAGTATCCTACTTCTTCATCTCCTTCCTCAGTGTTGATGTGCCAGTAGCATTCTGTGTGAAGGGCTTTGTCCTTAACTTCCGTTATTTTGCTTTGATTTTACAGAAAGAAAGGGAATAGCCACCTTAACGACTGTGGCTATACAGGGCCACAGAACATCAGTGCTTACAGGTCGTCAGTTTTGTCCCATTCCTCAGACCTGAAGCACCTGAGGTGATAAAGACTCAGCATACTTTAAAAAGCTAAGATGGGGTGTCCTGTTAGGCAAGAACTAGTACTACTTTTATTTTGAACCTTTCTAATTTGTTCCTTATACCTTTAAAAATTATCTTCTCCCTCTGGCACTCTGAAATCCAATAATCTGTTTCTAGTCAAACAACTTGAAATTCCAGGTTATTCACACATGTTGCAGCTTAGCTTGAACAACTTGAACAACTTAGCTTGAATCACTTGAACAACTAATTCCTCCAGGTACTCCAGATGAACTCCAACTTTCTGAAAAAGAACTCTTACTTCAAAAAAGGGGTTTTTGTTTTTTGGTGGGTTTTTTTTTTGTTTTGTTTTGGGTTGAGTTTTTTGGTGGATTTTTTTTTTTGTGGTTTTTTTTTGTTTGTTTGTTTTGGTTTTGGTTTTGGTTGCTTTTTTTTTAAACTAAAAGATACACCTGTAAAAGAAGGGATACTCAGTTTGAAATGTGTTATCTTCTGCTTCCCCATTGGCAGACAGGGGTTTAACCACAGTTATTTTACCTCCTGTGGCTCTCCCCACTCTGGCTTGGAAACAAATGCTGCAAACATGCTCCAACATGCCTTTCAACAGACCAAATCATCAACCTGAGCAGGTGTGGGGATATCACACCTCCTCCAGGAGCAGCCTC
>VZTA01011530.1:28957-39815 GCA_013398855.1 Mohoua ochrocephala
TCCCCCAGCGCAGCAAAAGCCTTCGCTCTGGAGAGACCACTGCGTTCCACAGCCCCCGTGTGCTTCAAGAAGTGACAGCTGGGATTTCTCCCAATTAGGGGGTGCTGCCACTGCTCTTGGAGAAACCATAATGAAACCAAAGGTGCAGCTTGCTTTCATGAGCAGTCATAGGTGGCTTAAAATTCCCTGGTCGTTTGGAAGGAGTTGGCCTTCCCAAGAATGAATTGTCTTGGTTCTCCTTACCAGCTTTTAGTTTATGTAAAACAGGGCAACTCTCCAGAAGAAAAGGAGTGAGGCCTTGGAAGAAACTCAGGATCTGCAAGATGTTTTGAGTCACTTTTCCGGTTGCTTACTGCTGCTCTGTGTTTGTGCCTTTTTGTGCACTTACCAAGTAAATACCTCCTTTGTAAACTGGGAATCTCAAGAAAGAAATAGTTTCTGTCTCCAAATCAAGTTTTCAACATAGAATACAAAGTCCCAAACCTAGTTAGGACAAAAGGTCCTAAAAGTAAGAAAAGTATTTAAAAGCAAAAATTTTGAATATCCAAATAGCATAATGAGTTTTGGTTTAATTTTGCCCATAGACTTACTCTCAATAATAATAAATATCTACATGATTCACCACAGACTTAATTCTAAATGATCTTTGAATTAAAATTATTTCAGAAATAAAAGTTAGAATTTTTTAAATTGTCAACTAAAAAGAAAATTAAATAATATTGACAGGAAAAAAATTTCTTATAAGTAATCTTTTCATATGGAAAGCTTTGATTAGAATATAGCTTTTTACAAATGATTATTTTCCTCAAAACACATCAACCAGATCAATTTACCAATAAAATTAGACTTGAGAAAATGCACAGTGTAGACTTTCACACTTCACAAGTAGTTTGAGACTCCTTCTGACACAAATCTTTACTCTTGATGAAGAACTGGGACTTCTTCTTTATAATGACTCAAAATAACTTCCTCTGCTGTGGTCAAATAGGGAGAACGGTATCAACCATTTTGTTCTCAATATTGGTGTCACTTACTCGAGAGTATTATAAAAATCCCTTATTGAGGGAGGGGCGAGGAGAAAGAGAGATAGAAATGCTAACTGTGGAAGTTCTCGGGATGAAAGTCTGAAGAATTTCCGTGGGGTTTTGCTGTGGGAAAACACATCTGAGCAGCACACTGTCAGTGGAATATGTATATAGACCTGTATTCCAGGACATGCCTGCCTTTAGTGTTGTTCTATACAAAACCAGGGATTTACTCTTTAAAACTCTTATCTGCTTGTTTCTTGGTTATAGTTATACATTCCTCTGTCACTGAGGACATATTACACAGTTCACAATGAATCAGATGGAGAAAGTTTAGGTAAACATTTATATTTATTACAATAACCTTGAATTGCACTGAACTTTATGACAGATTAAATAATAAAAGGTACTCACCTTTGTCCTTTAGCTCATCAAATTAGAGACTACTTTTAAACTTATAACCAGTGTTTCCTGGAGGCATTTCTTTTACCTCTGCACACCAGCAGGGTGCCAAGCACTGGCTGCTGGACCTCGCCACTGTGCTGCCAGCAGCACCGGTGCCTTGCAGGAATGCAGGCTGCGGACAGGTAGTGGGGAAATGTCTGGGGCTGACGTTCTCAACCCCACTGCTCCTGACAAGCCAGAGCATTTGGGGATACATTTGCTGGAGCAGGGCACACAAGGAACTTTCAGTGAGAGAAGGGAAATTCCCAGTGTCAGGTCATCTGGCACTGAGCGTCGTCACCCATCGCTGGCCTCGTCCCAGGGCGTTGCTGCCCCGTGGGCTGTTTGCTCACACCACAAGCAGGCTGCTGGGAGCAAGCTGCTCACAGTGTGCACAGGGAGGGTGGAGAGAGCTGCTGCTACACAGCACACAGGGGCTCAAGAGGAGTTATGGAGTCAGCTGGCCGCCTAACATAGGATGATGACGTGTTTGGGTTTTTTACAGAAGCCAGAGAACTTCTTTACTTTTGTTGCGTGTTACAGAGTGGTAAAGGGCAAGGACACTGGGGAACTTTGCTGTTTATTTTGAAGGTGTGTATTAGGTTTCCCACAGCTGAGAGACATGCAGGTTAGTTGCTGTGGCCCCTTAGTTCTTGGGCTTCTGTATTCAAAAGAGTAGGAGAGGAGAGAGGAAGTCTAGGAATCATTCTCCCCTTCAGCTGTTTGATTTATAAAACTTCAGTTCCTGGTCCTCAAAGAGAGAATTGGTCAGGTCAAGCAGAGGCACACTGCCATCCACCCACGCAGAATTCTTTTGGGTTTGTTTGGGTTTTTTTTGTTTGCATGCACAGCAGTAACTGTGCTTATAGACAGAGGAAAGAAAAGAGAAAGCAAACAGGCTGAGTAAAAGTGTATAAGATAGTGTCAAGAGACTTTTAAAAATCCAAATCCCAAGAAGTCCACTTCCTTATCTTTGAGATTAAACAATTCATGTAAGTTACAGTAGCTCGTCTTTTACCATTAAAATGAAGCAGTACAATCAACTCTCCATAATACACATTGAGAGTCCTCTGCTTGATAACTGTAGAAGCGCTAGAACTCCTGATAAACAAGTATCTGTTTTCAATGAGTCTCGACTTCAGGCTCACTAGGAAGTAAAATTTCCCCTTACACAGGATGAAATAAGGAAATCATCAGTTACCTTAGCAACCCTTTGAAAAAAAGCATGTGCACCTATCCAAAGGGCAACTAATCTAATTATAAATTATTGTAAAGGTCACGTGAACGACAGTAGCAAGAGGAAGCTATGATTCATTATTTTAGTCTATGGGAAACAGTATTGCCATTGTGCTCCTGCACGGGCTGTTCTACCGCTGTGCTCTGCAGACCATCTGCCAAGGGCTCCTACTTACCTCCCAGGACTGACCAAAATGTATCTGTTAAAAAATCTGCCCTAGGCTTGCTGGGAGTCCAACTCTTTACCTCTCCTGGCTCACAAATTTCTCACACCAGGGAGACTGGAGCCCAAAGCAGGCATTTTCTTGTTCAATCTGGTATATTGCTCCTGGCACAAAATTTTCAAGAACACTCAAGCATTGTTCAGGGCTGCCTACCTTTAAAATCACCGTCTGCCTTTAAACATCCGCATAGGTGATGGGTGGTGATAGGAATTAATACCACAGCTACCATTTAGCAGCACTTAACTGACAGGGTGGTTTGTAAGCACCAGCACTTTGTGATAGGTTGGGCGTGTCGGACCAAGGAAAGTGTCCTGCCCACCAGCACTTTTCTAAAAACACCATACACTCCTCCTGAGCAATTTTACCCTCAATTTACCCCAAAGTCAGTGTGTGCACTTTGGAGGTTGAGTGTCCTGGAGCAGAAGAGGTCTCACCACAAACTCCAGCTTTCATCTTTGCTACATGTTTTACCAGAAAGGTGAAGGCTTCACAAATGCCACTGTCTGAGAGGTGGAGAGCAGACACGGTGAAACACTGGGGTTGATGGCAAAGGGAAAGAATGCCAGGTTTCATGGATAAATTCTCTGGCACAAGAAGTGATCTGCACCCTTTGGCAGGAACACAGTTTTTAAAAGGTGAATCAGAACTTGAGTCTCATTGTTTTTAAGCATGATCTGTACTTAAGAGGAAGAAACACAGGAACTTACAGGTTGCATCTTCCTTAAACTGCTTCCTGTACTCATAAATTAATGCAAAAAATTCTTCCCTTGCCAGGTTGTTTAAACCAGCTAAAAGTCACTGTGAAATGAGCTGGATATCTTCACTCAGTTTTTCAACCTGATATTCCTGAACAATCATGAACACAAATTGTGACCCTAACAGAGAGGTGGTGGGCTTGAATGATGGCTTAGGTTTCATTTATAATGCCATGACCTTCTGTTTTTCTGGGATGGCATGGGTTGTGTGAACCATCCTTAATTTCCAAGGTGCCAAGAGAGCCTGCCATTTCCTAAAGCAAACAGCAGCTGTGCCCGTCCCTCAGCCTTGGGACCTCCATGCTGCTGAGCAGGGGGAGCATCCCAGCCACATCCCACTGGGATGATGAATGTACTCACCAGCCTCCTCCCTGCTGTCCTCTAGAAGGAAATCCCAGAGGCTATGAGAGACAATGCCTTTCCCATGTTTAAATGCCTCCAGCTGTGTGCTGGCTGTGGGTTTCCTACTTTGAGTGACACTTGAAATCTGTCCATGTATTGTCTTTGGCACATATACCACAGATTGCCAGATTTGCTTCAGGAGATTCTGTTTGGGCTCAGGCTGGGAAAAAATTTTTTGGGAAATCCCTGGAACCCCACCAAGTCTGCTGTATTGCATAAGTATAGCCACGTGCAGTGTTTGGTTAGAAGCTGTGAGAGCATCTGTTGAGATGGAGAAGCTGAGAGGATGACTTTCCATTTCCTTCACCTGGAAGTGAAACGTTTTCACCTGAGCAAAATGAAGGCTTGTGTGATAAGGTGGAGTTTTGTGCTGATGCAGTAGAATTTTGCATTGGTTTTCACAAGTGCTCATGGACAACAAGACATCGTCCCTTAAAATGCGCTTCAGAGGAATGAAACTAAACAAGGCATGAAGGCAGTATGTTCATCTGTCTCCAGCAAAAGGCAGAAGGGTGTGTTGCTAAGAGCCTAAAAAAGAAACCTGGGCTGTGAAGGAATCCAGTGATTTTCAGTTTCAGTGGCTTGGGAACTACTTCTTTCATTCATGTCCCACTCCTGGAGGGCAATTTTGACACCTCTTCCCAACTTTGGGTTTCTGTAGCATCCCAAAGAGCCACGAAGACCATGCTCCTCCAAAAGCAGCCTCCCAAATGTCAGTGAAAAAGAGAGTGACAAACTCCTTGTGCAGCACAGGCAAGGATACCCCTTACTCCTGATCTCAGGAGTCATCCAAGTCATTAAAGGGAACTTTAGACTTTTCTGGCACCATCTGAATAGTTCCTGTGAGCAGACTATCAGCCTTGCTTCACCAAGATATTTATTATGCAACCTAAAAAATGGGAAACGGAGGTGGGAGGAGTTGCAAGGTCACACAGGAAACGTGCAGCCCAGCTGGAAATAAAAACATGGGTCTCCTGACTACTGTGACCAACAATCCCTTTCCTTTCTGCAACAACAAAGGCTACTCTGAAAAATGTCTTTTGTTTCTCTGACAGCACAAGAGCATTTTATATGCAGAAACTTAAATGATTTATCATTGTTAACATCATCATCATCATCACTATTCTGTTCTTTTAAGAAAGCTGTTCAGAAAGCGCTCAAAAATGGAAAATTTTAGTTCTAGGTCATTTTCTCTCTGCCTTAAGCTTCTGTGCAAATAAGTTGTTGGAGGTATTTTTCAGTATTTCTCAGTTGTACTTCAAACAGCCAGATCTCTATTCCTTTCAACTTGTTTTACTCCTGTGCTCCGATCGCTCAATGTTAGAGTAATTTAACTGATGGCCAGCAGGAGGAGAAACAGACCAACGTGTGAACCTCCTCAAACGAAATACAGATAAAATGGTTTATGTGGAAAGATGGTATTAATGGGAGCTTGAGGTGGAATCGCTCTTGCCAGCAGTTTTGCGTCAGAGTGCTGTTCGAGCTTCAGGGGACTGCTGGTATGTCCACCACTCCTTCAAAGCACAGCATGACCTGGTCTGCTCTATGTGGCTGTCAGACCTGTTAGGCTGCACACACATCCTCCACTTGACCCCTCTGGGTTTGCAAAGTGCGTGTTAAGGAGCAAATGTATAAAAGAATCACCACACCTTGACACAGAGGTTTTATTTTTCCTCTTCTTAAACCCTCTTGGAGGTGCTACAATGCCTCAGGTAGCATGCCGTAACTCCTGATTCCCCTCTGCCCAAGCAGCATGAGATAAAAGGACCTGGGGGAGGAAAGCTACAGGAAACTGCATGTTTTCGAGTGCACGAAAGTCCCTTAGGAGCTGAAAGACTTGAGACTTCCACTGAGATTGGCACCCTCGGTTTTGCGTAGGTCGCTGTGATTCAACCATCAATGCCAGTGGTTGTACAATGTGCTGCTGTATAGGAGCAGATACAGCAAATTCCTCTCAAAGGGTGCGGCTGGGCAACAGAGATGGAGGTTGCTTGTTTGTCTTGTCAGGCCTGCAGAAGCTAGGGCCAGGTAAAACCCTGCAGAGGCACAGAGATCCCTCACCTTTTCCAGCATCTGCCAAGCACGGCTGGGATGGGGAAACCTGACAGCCTGTGAGGTGAGGGTAAGAGACCCCATCCAGAGGGAACTGGCAGTGAGTCAACAGCACCCTGCTCTCACTCAAGACCCTTCCAAAACTTCACAGGTGCCCAATGCAGTGCATTCTTTAGCAGAAACGGGACCTTTTCCGTCTATGACAACAATGTCGGCTCAGCATGAATTGGTCTTAAAAACAGGTGTTACTTTCAGGGTTTACCAGTTTCCTCCAATGTAGGGTTGGAGGATTTTTTTTCAGTTGTTTCACACTGGGTTAGCTTTCTGTGGCAAGAAAAAAATTTCATAGGACAAGGAGACGTATCTTAGTAAAATCAGTCTGGAGAGTCCAGCACAGGCCATAGAAGTACACCCTGAGACTGCTATACAAAATCAAAGTAAGAACATGCACTGGGATATCTGAAAAGTCAGATTTTCACCTGTGAACCTAGCAGATGAAACATTTATTTTTAGTAGTAATAAAGAAGATGGGACGCTAAGATGCGAGAATAAATGTGGACTGGTGTTCCCAACGCCTTGTCTGACTCACTGACATTCTCTTCAAACGAGTATTTGCTGCAGAAGTGTATTTATAATAAAATAATGTTGAGAGTGATGTGACTTTCACACTATGTAGTAATACACAGCATTATGCCAATAAATGACTTTTAAAGACAAGAATAATGGAGCAATGTCATGTGAAAGGAAATGAGAAAAAGCATACGCCCTGATCCACATCTAAAGTCTCTTCTGCAAGACAGACTTGGACTTGCCTGTTTACCAGCATGCTTCTCATGTCTCAGGTTCTGGTTCTGTGCACTGTGATGCTGCTGAGCCACTGCTGAGCACCTCTGTGACCATATCACAAAGCGCCAGTCCTTAAACTACAGTCCCTTTGATAAAAGCTCCCTGAAAGTCTCAACTCTTTTGCTGTATCGCACATATTCATAGCAGAAAATGTGGCGTGCAGCCATTATGACTCAAAAACAAGGAGGAAATGATAAATTAGTGTAACTTTTAATAGACACCAATGGTCATAGCCATCACACAGGCAGATCTAGTTTCAGATTTATCTCCAGGATACAGTCAACAATCCTCTCCCTTTGCTGTGACAAGGGATAAAGCACAGCTGATCCCTGCTTCATTGCCAGTGATGCCTGGGTTGACAGAGCCACAGAAGAGGTCCCCTCTCTGCCGACTATAGCACTTACAACTCTTGACTTACTTTTCCTTCGTGCTACTCAGCATCATAACCACTTAGAAATTTTTCCTTCCCCTTGCAAGGAAAGCAGGGATAATGTCAATCTGTCTTAGCTGTGGGCATTTTCCCAAAGCCTATTCTCTTATCCACTCCTCTCTGCTCCCCCTTGAGCCTAAGCAAAGCAGAATGAAGCTTCATGAAGCTCCATCAACCTCAACTATATTACTCTGCTACCATGGAGACCTCACCTCAGGTGTCTAAAAGGGAGTGGTACAGTCTTCTTATGAAGATGAATTTCAGACAATCTCTAAACATTGATAAGGAAATTGTTCGTTGCTCCTTCTTCTCTAGCTGCAGTGTAACTCAGCGTGTGGTTTGAAACACTTATCAGAGAAATGCTGGAGGAACTCAGCACGAAGTATTCTTTTGTTCTTATGAAGTCTGTTTGGCATTTTCCATTTTTCTAGGCAGGTGAATCTGCTTTTCTTAACAGGTGTAATTTTATGTTAAAAGCAAAAGTCCAGCATCATTATAAGGAGATAAAATGTGCGTCTTCGTCCGTCTACCTGGCTGCATTCTCAAAGAGTGCTTTGATTCTCTAGGTGTTTGTGAGGCACAGATCCTAGGGCAGCACTGCTGTTACCTGAAGAGAAAACCACCCTTTTAGCAAAAGGCATTATTTCAACAGCAAAGCTAATTTCTGTACCTGTAAATTTAATCAAATTCATTTGGTCTGATATGTTTAAAACAGTTCTGCCAAAACTTTTGTTCAAATGTATTCTTATCAGTTAGAACTTGCACAAAAGAATTCATTTTCCTTGAAATTTGTTCTCCAAAGAAGTTGAGTTGCTTTAGCTGAAGTAATTCACCATTAAAAAGTAATCACAGGATAATTTAGATTGGAATTATCCAATTTATAGGCAATCTGCTCCAACTCCCACTTTGAAACAGCTCCAGTTAGATCACGTTGTGCCACGTTCATTTAAGGTCTGACTATCTCCAAGGACTACCCTGGACTTTGGTCCAAAGTTGTTAACATCACCATGTTACAGAAGTGTTTCCTCATACCGAACGGGGTTTTCCCACATTCCAACATATGCCTGTTACCTCTTAACCTGTTGCTGTGCATCCCCGAGCAGAACCTGCACCTTCCCACCAGGCAGTAACCACAGCCTGGTCTCCCCTTTCCCTCCTCTTCACAAGGCTGAATGAGCTCTGCAGATGCCCTGTGTTCCAGCCATCACAGGGGACCTTCCACTGGACTCCTTCCTGTGTGTCAGCATTTGTTCTCTGCTGTGAGCCCAGGATTGCACACCAGGAGTGGTCCCACCACTGCTGGGAACCTGTGAAGGATCCCTTCCCCTTGCTGGTGCAATGTTTCCTGCACGGGTGCACTTCTGCCCCCTGGCCAAATTGTGTCCCGCCAGGACCCCAGGGAATTTTCTGCAGAGGTGTTTCCAGCTGGTTGGCACCAGCCTGTCCTATTGCAGGGCTTTGTCCATTCCAGAGGACCACCTTTACATTGGTGTTTGTTCAACAAAACCTGTGAGGTTCCCATCAACCAGTTTCTCCAGCCTGTCCTGTTTGAACAGCAGCCCTACCTTTCAGCACTTTTTGGCACAACCCTACATTTGGTGTCATCTGCAAACACACCAGGAGTGCTGCAGTCCAGCCCATCACCCAGGTCATCAATGAAGGCTATAAACTGTACGGGTCCCACTGCTAGTCCTTGAAACATATCACTTCTAACTGGGCCTCATGCTGCCATCGCCACCCTTTGAACCTGGCAGTCCAACCAGTTTTCCATGCATTTCACGGTGTACGTACCCTATATCTCACTGGCTTGGCTACAAGGAGTCTATGGGAGACCATGTCAAAGGCCTTGCTTAAATGTAGAACTTTCTTCTCCCTTACACCACTGTAGAAAGCAATCAAGTTGCTTGAGCACCATTTGTCCCTGGTGCATCTGTCTGACTGGCCTGTTCCCAGTCACCTTCTTGTCCTTGCCATGGCTGGAAGTGGCTTCCAGGAGGAACTTTTCTATCACCTTTCAAGGAACTAAGCTGCAGCTGACCGGCGTGTCCCTGCACCTTCTATCTCGCCCATCTTGAAAATCTATCTAGCATCTGCCTTTGTGTCATCATCATCAGGAATCCTAGTAATCTAAGATGGCAGAGATGAAGTTGGTAGAGATGAAGATGGTAGAGAACACACTTATAATGACACTGGCCAGCTCCTTCCTTCCTTGGGTGCATCCCACCTGGTCACACAGACCTGTGTGATTTTAATTGCTTCATGCTTCACTCACATGGGTTGGGCTAATACACTCAGGGGGCTGCCTGGCCTGACAGCAAACCTTTAGGGTGAAAAGTGAGCCTAATCCTCCTGGGGGGAATAACCCAGGACAGATGATTCATTCTGAAATTGTTATTCTTTGGCCAAGTAACTGATTAACAATCTCCTCTAATGGGAGCTTAATTACTGAACAGGGCTAAGCACTCATGTACAAGTGAGACCTTTTTCTTCTTTTGGAGATTTTTCAAACTTGAGATTTGCAGGAATTTAATTAATGTAAGGCCTGTTGAAGTCAGTATGTTGGTAGCGATGTGATCTGTGTATGCCCTATTGAATTTATCTTCTTTATTGGACTTCATCTAACAAATTCCTGTGAAAGAAATCATGAGCTTGGCTTGTGAATTTTTTTTTTTTTTTTNTTTTTTTTTAGTAAGTCTGTAGGAAAGCGTCTTACTTAGCCTAGAAATGATAACTGCATTCTCCATAATGGAATGTGATCCTTTTCTTTTGGGATGTCTTCTATTTTAGAGCCCTGAAGTTTGAAAGAACAGCAGTGGCAAAATCTTAATGTATCGGCAGCACATGTTGTTCCCAAATACTTATGCTGGGAGCAAGTGAGTCCTACAAGCACAGATGCCTACATGCAAAGTACAACAGATCAATAAAAAGGCATATGAGTCACACTTAAATAATAGTCTGTTCTTGAAATCAGCTAAAGGCCATCTCAAGTGGAACATTAAAATTTCATGTGGTTTTCTGCCTTCTGTAATGTTATCAAGATGACATTTTAAACACTTTGGTCTATTTTTACCATATGATGTGCTATGGAGAGGATTGATGTCTTGCTATCCCAGATAGCAGCAACAAAACAGATAAAAAGGGTTTTTCTTATTGAAAATGCTTCATACATTCCTGAAATTTCCCTGCTTCTTGCCACAGTGTTTTCTTTGGCAATTGAGAAGTATGAAAAGAATGCTTATAAAGCCATTATTTGTCAATCAGGAAGCCAATGGATCTTATTAAACTTCTTTAAAAGGTATCTTAAATTCTAAATGTAGAAGACTAACAAATAAACATTGCCACTGGCTTACAAGGTTAACAAAACTGATCAAATACTCCCAGTAATTTTAAACTAAAGGGGAATAATTTCAATGGGTCAATGTAAAAAAAAAAAAAAAAAAAAAA
>VZTA01011533.1:0-13796 GCA_013398855.1 Mohoua ochrocephala
TTTTAATTTCATAATTAAAAAAAAAATATAGATCTGGCAAAAAAAACATGAAAGGAAAGCTCCTTTGTTTCTTGATCAAAAAGGCAGAGCCTGTACTGAGTCTGATTGCAACTAATTTATTAAGGAAAAAAATATTCTTTGAAATGGTATTTCAAAGCCCTTTCAAGGAAAAGAAGTTTAATAGTTTCAGAGGTGAAAGTAAATGGTAATTCCCATTTCTTACTGTATTTGATAGAAAAGAACCTGGCCAAACTCAAATCTTTGAAATCACATTTAGATAATATTTCAAACAATAAATATATGTTCTGCTATAAATTTGGTTTTTTGCTGTTCCACTTTTTCTTTTGCATTCTTTCCACTTTCCAGCAACGGTGTAGCTGAAGAAGAAAAGCAGGTGTGTGGGAGAAAGGTGAACAACACTTGCCACAAACCCCTGTGAAGAAAAACTAACACAACTTTTATAACAAAGCCTATAGTTTGTTTTAAAAATGCAGCTCTACTAATTTCCTCCCATCCTAGCCAGCAGGCAAGCTGCCTCCCTTTTATCCTATTGCTGGCAACTGAAAGATGAACTGCAACCTAGTGGCATTTCATTTTTAACATCCAGTCAGCTGTGGGACTGGACTCCTTGAGGCGTGACACCACCTGCACAGCAGGAGGAGGTGTGACTTGTGGTGTTCTTTATGTTTTGACTGCTGAGGACCAGTCATATGTTATTTAGAACCCTGATTTATGATGATGAATCTATTCCACCTTTAACGTGCTCTTTTACAGTTTGTGAAAGGGTTTCAGCAAAGCCTTGATGAATCTTTTATGCAGTTGTGTGTTCAGATATAAATTCTGTTAATCCGCCTAAAATAACAAGGATTAATTACCAGACAAAGACATGATACACTGCTTGTGCAGCTCAAAATTTTGCTTTGTATAAATCTCGATGCTCATTTAGGTTTCTCTTTCTGTCTTTGCATCTCATCCTGACAGGTGTGTGCCCAATCACTGTGAACACGATGGAAAATGCACCCAGACGTGGGACAGCTTCAAGTGCACTTGCGATGGAACGAATTACAGTGGTGCCACTTGTCATAACTGTAAGCTAACCTGCAGTTTCAAAATTTCAATGGCGTAGGGAAGTCTCTCATGTCTTTTGGTTGAGATAAAAAAATCAAAGTCTTCCTTTCTGGTTGTTAAAGATCCTCAAGCCTCTCTTGAAAGAAAGTGTTGGCTTAATCACATTCTGCTTTATCTGCATCAGGATGCATTTATACAGCACTGTGCTGCACCATGCTAAACACCAAAGCAGTGCAACAGCAGCTGGGTGTGTCGAGAATAGACATTCTCAGCAATTGCACACGAGATAGAGCTTCAAATGGAAACAGTGAATCTGCCCTAAGCTGTTGTGGAGAGCTGCTGACTGCTGCTAGAGATGCTGGTTCAGGTTGCTAATCCCGAAGGATGTTTATGTCCTGGTTATCAGCCAGTTTAAAATCTAATTATTTGCTCTGTGGCTATGAGTTTTTGAAATAAGACTATTTCCTATGAGCTCCACCTGCCCTACACTGTCAAAGCACAGAAAGAAGAAAGGTACAGTTACCCTTTTACAGGTGCTGAACAATGCATGCACAGTCAGTGCCATGCGTCTTCTGTTCCTCCTCTCATATGCTGAAAAGTCGGATTTTCATCTGCAAAGTGTATTCTAAAATACCTAGGACACAGAGAAAACATTTCCAGTCCTTACTTTTGTTTTCTTCCTTTTACCAACAATCTCCTAATATTGAGGAGAGTTAAAAATGCTTTTGAAGAGGTGATCAATTGAAACTGAAGCCAGGATTTATAGAGATACCAGTTTATATTACTTTATTATTTACCTTAAATACAGCTGTGTATCATTTTACAAAGATAATTGAAGAATTTTTTTCAGTTTTAACCAAGAAGTCCAAACCAATGAGAAATTTTTTGACCATTCACAGTTGTCTGGAGTACAACAAAAACCTAATTTATGGTTAAAGATTATATAAATGTTAGAGGGGATATATTTTATGGAATAACTAGTAATACATTGAGCAGCAAAGTTCTCTATGATCTGGCTATTGAAATTGTAAAACTCTAAGAGTTAAATAGCAAATTAATGTTGATTAAAAAGAAATATTTAAGGTTCCAATGCCTCGAGGAGAGGTTGCATGGCAGCCCTTTTTCCACCAAAAGGGAATGTGGACAGTGATGGTTGCCTGTAATGTTGGGAAAGAAAACACAGAATTTATGTCTGTTTGTGCTCCTTTGTGGGTGTGCAGAGCAGCTTTTAAGACATAGCCGAACATAGTTAAGCTTCTTGAGCTCCAAAGAGAAGCAGCAAGGACAAACGGATGGCATCACTTCTCTGAAATCACATTTATTACAAAGGGAAGAAAGAATAATCCAAGGAGATGTGACATTTTTCTTAATAGGATTTTCACCTGCCTTTAATGGATAAAACAGTGCAATAAGGCAAGTAAAAGGCATTGCTGAACTGCGGTATCAAAAGAGGGATTTGGAGTATATTGTCCCGTCTTTATGGAATGGATAAAGTGTATGGGATTACATACACTCTCCAGGTCATTTGGAGACACATTGTTCAAGAACTTTTACTGTTCTAGTTCAGGCAAAGTTTCTAACTTAGATGGGTAAGCTTTAGTTTTGTTACATTTTTGTTTTTATCATGTGCTGCTATACTTTAGAAGTCTTCTTTCTTACAAAAAAAGGTTGAGCAGAAAGTTATTCACTTGATAGATATCCTGTCAGAATGTGTGAAATACTATGCCTTTCTAGAGTATCGAAGTTAATGGCACAAAAATGAGCGAAAAATAAAAAATCCCATCGTCAAGATACAGACTGAGAAAACCTTAACTCTTCCTTTATTGAGCAGGCAATAGCTGTCAGTATTTACAGGAGCATGTCCCAGATACAGCTGCAAATAATGAGGGGATTTGTTGAAGCTTGCCAGAGGTTGTAGTTATGCTGTCCTGAGGTCTGGGACCTCAGCTCTGCTGCGATGACGCTGACCCTTCTGTCCTTTCCTACTTGTGCAGTGCTTGTGTGTATACTCGGACACGCTTAGTGTGCTGCCTTTTGCTTTTGAATTCTAAAGTTTGTGGCAGTAGCAGGATAAAAGATATGCTGGGCAAGGAGGGAAGTTGGAACGATAACTGGTGTGGTATAAAAATAGCTGTAAGCAATTTTAAACAGCATTGCAGATTGCATGAAAAATACAGCAGATGTCATGATTCTATGGAGCAGGAAAGTGTTTAAGTGCAGATAGCGCTTGTTCAGTACCACTTTAGTTAAAGATAACATTATTTTACAAAGCAAATTGTATTATATGACACAGTAAAATATGTTTTTCTTTCCTCAATGTATGCTTGTGTGTGGGGTGTAACAGCATTTCTCAAAGAGGTTGGAGTCAAGACTGTGTTAGTGGGGATTGTAACTCCATAGTTGAAGATTTTAATGAGTTTGAGTTATGCAGAACTAAAAGGAATAAGATAATTCTGTGTTACTGAAGGGGTTTTTTCAGTGAATTGGTTTTGCTTTGGTCAGGTAATTCAACATTTTCCTGAGCTTTTGACCTGAAACAAGGCAAAGCTTTGCAGCCTTGACTGAATTTCAGATTGCCGTTTTAGGTTCCTTTGAAGTTGAAACTCAAAGACAAACTCAAGGGATGAACTCCTTGAAGTGAAACAGAGAAAAAGGTTTGCATGAAAACCTTATGAATCAAAATGACTTTGTTTCACACAGGTCTGGCCATAATATATGGTATGATAGTGAAAACAACTCTAAGTCTAGAGAAATGGAGAAATATGTATTCTGGGGCTGAGACACAGTGGGGACTGTAAACCAAAGATAAACAGCCAGAGAAGGAAAAGTTCCAAATAAATAAATCTGAAACAAAAACTTTAGTTATTATCTCTCCAACTCTGTAAATCAATTACACTTGTTTTCTATTTTAAGATTATGAAATAATTTGCTTTTTGGAATATGACACTTTTACAGGAAGGCTCTTCATCTTTCATAGATACTCCAGAATTTCCAAGCTCTGTGTCCACTATCTTGTTGTTTTGCAGAGGCTTAAGACGCCATTCAAAGGAAATGATAATTTGTTTCATCCGGCTACAGCTGGGTCCCTGAAGCCCAGTGGCACATTAACCAAAAGTACTGGAAAGTTCTATTTCTCATTGCATGTTAAATACCCTAGGACTCTACCAGATTTCCTTCAGCTAAGAGGTATTCATGCCCGACGAAATGCTGTGGCCCAGCAAATATCAGACTAGAGCACTGATTTTATCGTGAGGCAAGACTGAAAGATAAATTGATGTATTTACTTAAAAATAATGATTTACAGTGATGCAACATTTACAAAATTGTTTAAAAATTAATTGAGTTGTAATTAACAGCAAGTATCATCCTTAGTAGCTTTATTATCTATATTTTAAGCCCTGACTAATTAACTTTTACAGCCTACCAAAGGCTGGCCCGTTCATGCAGAATTCTTAGAGCGATACTTTTCTAGAGTTTATTAGTAAATGGTTCCTGAAACCTTTGAGAACAGGAGATCATTTTCCTGATTATTTCTCATCTCCATCACTTTGCACAAGTTTATTCATCTAGTTTTAGATTCTAATATTACTCCTGCTGTTTATAGCTTATTTAAAACAGAGTGGTGTAATTTTAAAAATTGTGTATCAGGACAACTAATGATCATTCAAGCTTCTTGTTCCCAGATTTTTTATAATATAGGTCAAAGCACTCTTTCTCTAGAATCTGCATTTAAGATAAACGCAAGAAAGGACTTACAAAATTTACCATGATGGGGACGTATCTACCTTCCACCTCCTGCATAAACTTTGTTGGATTTAGGAAAAAGCCAGAAGCACCTTGGTTGATGATATTTGCCTTCTCCTAATGATTTTCAGTAACAAAAATTCTCAATTTGCACTTAAAAGATTGATCTTAATGATCATAGAATGGTTTGGGTTGGAAGAAACCATAAAGATCATTGAGTTCCAACCCCCCTGCCATGGACAAGGACACCTTTCACTAGACCAGGTTGTTCAGAGACCCTTCCAACCTGGTCTTGAACACCTCCAAGGGTGGGACATCCACAGCTTCTCCGGACAGCCCATTCCAGTATCTCACCACCCTCACAGTAAAGAATTTCTTCCCAGTATCCAGTCCAAGCCTGTGCTCTTCCAGTTTAAAACCATTCCCCCTTTTCTTAGTACTACACACTCTTGTAAAAAGTCCCTCTCCAGCTCCCTTGTAGGCTCTTTTGGGGACTGGAAGATGCTATAAGATCTCTCCAGAGCACTCTCTTATGAAAGACGAGTTCTTCTTGTTCAAGTTATTTTTCTTTAATTTCACCTTCAAACACTGCCTTTACTTTTACAGCTATACAGATTCTTTCAAGAATATCAGACAGGAAAAGGTTTTCTTAAAAACCCTCAGTTAGTCCAGAGGAGGGACCGGCATCCAGATCACATCTGTTGACTGTTCTCTAAGACAGGAGGAGAAATAAAACCTTACATACTCCTGTCCTTAGAAGAGGCATTAATTGCATCAGAGTATACAGAGAATGCAACTCTGCTGAGAAAGAATATACGAGATTTTTAGATTGGTGATTTGCTGCAAGTTTTTTCAAAAAGACTATTTGAAACAATGTAGTGATTCTTAGTTTCCATAGAAGGGAACTTGACGTCTGTCTTTTCTGTCTTCTCATAGCTTGTTGGGAATAAATGTTACCCTACATTTTGGAACCTGATTCAAAGTTAATGAGGACTAAAATTTCTGTTGAAATGATAAGTACATTAAGTGTCGCTGGAAGTCTAATGGGCATTGATATTTTCCAAGGAATATTGACTATCTCCCTAAAATGAAATATTGCTTTACTAAAGAGTTTAATATTTTCTAGAAAGACACTTTGAGTAAGAAACATTTGTGTTGTACACATTGTAGAAGCTGTGACAATTCTCATTGCTGGCTATAACCAAAATTAATAGTCAGCAACAGGAATTTAATCTGCGTAGGCTCTGATCTTCAGCAAGACCTCCATCAATTAGTTTGTAATATCTGATTTTCCTGTATTTCTATAAACAGGAAAGCAACCAGAACATTGGACCTCATACATTTATAGTCTAGATAGGAAAGAAGGTCACGGCAGTGGTGTTCTCCTGTCAGCAATTTGGGAAATAGTGAAAAAGCAAATACATACTTTGGCAAAATTATGCACTGAAGTTTACTTCAGGGAGAAGATAAAAAGAGACTCTATCATTTTTCTAGTCATCCCAAACAAGCAAAGTATGGGTTTCCATTCCACTGGAGACTGGAGGAATTCTGAGAATAACATTGTTATCTTTATGATAGCAAACTGATTTGTAAACTGAAAAAGCAGATGCCTTGCAGTTTCACAAGCATATTAAAGCATTATTTGATCAGGAGAAATATAATAAATACCTCTGTGCTCAGGAACTGTGAGACTTAAAACATTCTTGTGAAAGGATGTTCTGATCCAAAGACAGGAAGAATGTTGCTTTTTAATACACCTGAATTGGAAGA
The DNA here is from genome assembly GCA_013398855.1 of Mohoua ochrocephala. NCBI lineage: Eukaryota > Metazoa > Chordata > Aves > Passeriformes > Acanthizidae > Mohoua > Mohoua ochrocephala. Next base: position 6,583 of record VZTA01011533.1, read on the forward strand.
TACAACCTAGTCAGAAATGTCCAATATTTTGAGAAGGCTTGGCATAAAACAGTCTCCTCTTCAGTCGTTCTGTGGTCATTTATGTTCAGGGCTGTTACAAACTACCACTGGGACATTTCTGAATCTTTGCCAGTGAAGCAAGATTTTTAGTCATTCAGTTTAGCAGCATTTTGCATAAACAAATCTTGGAATCCAGGATTGGCCCTTCTGCAGAAAGCTGAGTAGTGATATATGCTGCAGATTTGTGGGCATGCAAGTATCTGATTTTAGTGAGATTTAGCACAAGTCCTGCAGCCATATGACTGAACAGATCGCACAAGCCTGCATGATTTCCCCGTAGCAAATCAAGAATTTCCATTTTTAAACTTGTAGAAAGACAACACCGGACAACACAGAACAGAACAAAAACATACAAAACATACAAACAACATACAAAACAGCAAGAGAACCTGCTGGGCTGAGTTTCTGCAGTGGAAAGCTGACATTTAAGGCATGCAGTGGGACTCCACAAGGCTCATTAGACTCCTTCATGGCAGATAGATTGTTTGAATTATGTGAGAGGAAGAATGAAAAATAATACTGGGAAGCCAAACTGCTTACTTTTGAAAACATGTAAAAAGAGCTCTCAGTAGGGCAAAATCTGAGTTGCTCCCACTCCCCCCCTTCTCATGTATTTGGCATAATTTGCCTCATTTGGGCTGAGGGAGGACAGCTGTTGTGGGATGCACTAATGGGAATGAGGAGTTTTGGAGGGAGGTGAACTGTGAAGTTACTCTGAGGAAAGTGATTTTGGAGGAATGGTAAAAGTTGTTTTGATCGAGCTGCTTGGTTTGGGGAGACTGGGGATGGGGGAAATATTTATGAAATTAGCACTGGGCACAGTGATGAGAAAAGGGTTATCATCTCATCTAGCACTGTTATTAAAGACTAAGTTTTGTGTTAGATGCTATAAGAAAAGGGAATATGGTTCCTCGCCCGACTACCTCATCCTCTTGCGAGCTGTTGTTTGCATGTCCCCGATGAAGCCTATGGTTTTCTGAATTGCTCCTTTGAGTCCCTGATTTGAGACTCTGTTTGGGACCAGAGTCAAAGTAAAGAAGTTTCCAGGAGGTGAATAATTCCCCATTCAAACTCAGCAGTACAGATGTGTGAGCAATGCTGATTTTTGAGAAACAGGGGGTGAAAAATAAGATAAAATTTCTGAAATCTCTAGAAAGAGGCTTTTGTTTTCTTCTCCTCATAGTATCTTGAGAAAGCACTTTCAACTACTGACTGTTCTCTGCCAGTTATGTCACTATCAATTTATTTTTCTCCTCCTTTTGCACACTCTGTATCTGAAGTAATCAAATTTAAATTTGATACATTGTCTGCAAAACCTCATTTCTCAGATGTTTGTTTCTTTTGAGAATAGAGATTCTCAAAGCCTGTTTATAAACTACTTTTGTTTACAGAGGTTTATTAAAAGGATTGTATAATCAATATGCTACCTTTCTAAGGAGGCTAATCTCTTTTTTTCAATAATACTTTTCAAAGAAATTGTCATCATAATTTATAATTGTCCTTGTGGATTCATATTTTATTTATTATGTGTTTTCAAATGATTTAACATAATGCATGTCTTTTCAAAGGCTGGAGACTATATTAAATTACCTCTTTTTATTAAAGTGTAGTTTTAAAACAAGGCTGAAGTTGTTGGTTTAGTCTTCTTTAGTAATTTTTCATGTGTAACATATAAGCCTGGAATTGTTGCATTTTTCATCTTTTCCTGCAAAACTGAAAAAGACAGGCTTTTTACTTTGTTAATTTTTTTTTTTTTTTTCAGTTTGGAGACTTTGCAGTTTTTTGATTTTGAGCTCCAATATATGTCTAAAAATCAGATTGTTCTTATTTTCAGTGCTATAAACTATAGTTCTTCTACTACTAATTTATTACCAGCTGAGCTGAGAGCTGCTCTGCACCAGGTGTTTATGAAACACAGAATGTGTAATAAATTGGTAGCAACTTACATTTTTATTGTAAGTAAATGGATGTGGTCTGTGTTCAGGCCAGAAAGGGCTGCAGTTCCAATATGTGCAATAGCATCAGGAGTATTTGGTGAAGGTGAAGTGGTGAAAATGAACATTAGGATGCAAAGCAGAATATGAATAATCAACCAGCCATAATTATGCTGATATTAAAAATTCAGCTGGAAATAACTCTGCCAGCTGAGGTTTGAGAGAGACTGTAAGGGCTGAAACTGGGCTTCAGGTTTTAGTTGTTTGTACAACTGAGTTGTTTGTATGTAGCTCTACTTTAGAATCAAGTGTCCTGAGTTTTGAATCTAAATTTCTACCAGGTGGGGTCTAGTGGAAGAACAGTACAAAGGCAGGGTCTAACTCAGAGCATTTTCAGTCTTAATTCAATGTAGCTAACTCTTGTAAAACCACCTAAGTAACATTCCTGAATTACAGTCTGCATTTGGGAACACTTGAGTATTAGCTGAGCTTTCTGCAGGCTACTGTAACCATTCTCTATTGTTGTTCACAATGCACAACCAAATATTGTTTCCAAGGGACAGTTAAAAGAGAACATGTAATTAACAATAGATAACTTTAAAGCAGCTCATTTATACCGTAAAATCAAAGCCAGAATTAATTCATAGACTGAAAAGAACTCTGCATATAAAGACTTCAAAATTAATTAGCTTTTTCTTAAACTTTTCCATTAAGACAATCTAACATATTGCATACTTCACTGTTAATGCTTTATGCAATTAAAGTTTTTTAAGGTGCCGATATTAAAATCCCGTTGACAGCCATTAGACAGAAAAAACATGTTTTGAAGTCACTCAAATCCTAGTTTTCTCAGATGTGAGAGAATGAAATTAATGCAAATATCAACTGTTAAAGATGTAACATATTCAAAGCAATGAAAAGTTCTTCAGATATGCATGCAGACATATTTTTATCTGTTCACATGAAATTGTTTTTAAAAAAGTTTTTTTTAAAAAATTCAAAGCAGAGGAACATAGTGGGTATAGTTGGACTTCCTCTTAAAAGACGCTCTGTACCAGTGGATAACCAGACAGTATCCGGGGTTTGTAACATTTTTATGTACATCACCTAGTGCAGAAAAATATAATGAAGTCTACATTTGCAATGAATTTTCCAATGTGTTGAAGCCTGTATGATCAATCTCATAGGACTGTGGATTTAGAAAAAAATATTTAATTAAATGGAGTGAAACCCTGGGATACTTCTTGTGCATTCTACACTATAATTTGTCTTAATAACTAGTATAACAATGCTTATCTTTGTAATAGTAAGTGTATGGCTCCTGTAGTAAATAAGCATGGAGAATAATTACTGTCAGTTCTCTTATGATACTTCCCCGTGGATAAAATGTATTCCAGATGGTGGGGATTCTGATTCAGTTTGGTTCTTGTTTATGGACACTACTTTTCTAGAACATCATTACAATATTTCTTTCACTGTACTGCAGCATAAATTTATGGCAGCTGTATATGCCTTCCTTAGGAATCAATTGTCCACATTAGCCCTTCTCACTCAGGGGCAAGAGCTGTCATGCTTCTTTGCACTTTTAGTCTGGAGGGGTTTTGAGTTTTATTCTCCTTCCCAATATGCTGTAATTTAAATGGGAGACAAAGCAGGGAAAGCTTTAGGGCCAAAATCTGTTAGCAAAAGTAGGTGTTTGGTATCACTCATGCTTCATAACAATTCTTTAAAATTTGTCCTACCTTAGGTAGGGCAGCCAATAGTGATCTTGGCTAGACAAGTCTCTTAGCAAAAGTAATGACAGGTTACTGGAATTCTTCAATATTTTACTGAAGCCTCAGGAATCTTCTATGTTTGCCTTTGGCTAACTTTACAAAAACATGGAAGATGCTACTGTTTCATAAATACAAATACAGTTTTCTAATAATGATAAAACTACTGAAATGTATTCATTTATTTCGTAATTTCTCATTTTCTCAGTAGAAGTCTTAAATATACTACTTAGGCATACTTAACGGTATATCTAGCAGTATTAATTTTATTTTACTGGAAGCACAGTCTTTCTTTAACTTCATCTTGCACAATTTTAAGTCCATGTACCCCTATGTAACTTTTACACCAGCTCATTTATCCCATCCCTATTCCCTAATGGCCTAACCACTTGTGTAGAAAACTTTAAGTTTACTTGTGTCTGCAGTTGCCATGTTTTAGATGGTACATTTTCAGTGTACTTTTGGGTTCAGAAGGCACAAGCAGACATTCTAAAACGGAGGGGAAAACATAATGCGCTGTTTGTGACTAGATTTTTTTTTATATATATATATTTTCCTCTTCTACTTCAGAGCACTGCACATACCATTGCATTTCTCAGATTCATGTTCAGGCTAACTGAGCTATGTCTTTCTGAAATTCTTAACTACACCTTGCCTTTTCAAGTCCTCTTCTGTTTCCCCCATTTTAAGGTTTCTCAGTTTCTTTGTGCTTTCCTATCAACCTCAACAGTTAGTTTCCTCCTTTCATCATTCTTTCTCTAATCATTGCTCTGATTATTTCCCTCTTCACTCGGTCTTCACAGCCACATACACATGCGTGCATACAGAAGCGCCATGCCCAGGAAAGATTTGGATAGGAATTTAACAAGAAAGCAGAATAGACTGTGCTGATCAGATGCAGGATGCAAACAGGCAAGCATACTTACCACATCACTATTTATACTTACCCCTCTTTTTTTCCCTTCGACTTTTTCCTCCTCCAAAATGCCTAGCCTTTTCCGGGTGTTAATTCCATCCCTAAATATCCTATAAATCCTGTGCAATCCTGAGCTATGTTTTCCATGCATCCCATGATGTGTCACCCTCCAAGGCAGCAACTCCCTTAGTCTGAAAGGTGTTGGGGAGAGCTACCAGTGACTCGTGGTGATGGGGGTGATGGGCTCCATGCCCACACACTGAACCTGAGGCTGTGCTGTGACAGCCCCAGACAGGTTGCCCGTAACTTGTGTGTGTCCTTGATTTGAGTCCCGTTCTGGGCTTATGCAGATGGGCCTTGAATGGTTTGATGGCTCCTGTGCTGGTCCTGGGAGCAGCCTGGCAGGGTATTATTCTGACTCCTGCCCTGCCATTGATTCTCTGAGCTCCTCTGTAGGTGTGCAGACGGGCGTTTTTTCTCAGTACCTGACACTTTCTCCTTATTCTCATCTCCTCGGTAAATAGTCTAAATTAATATTCTACAGTGCTGCTGTTGAAACAGATACTGAAAAAATAGAGTGCATGCCAACCAGGGCAACCCCCAAGGTACCCATCTCTCATCTTACTAATTTCACCCTTAGCTCATCCATTATGTGAAAAAGATGTAAAAGTGTTTTCTAGGAAGTTACCAGAACACAGTCATTCCCATTTGAAAACATTGGAGGGAAAGCATGAAGAAAAGGGGACATGGAGCAGATGTTTCTGTTGATATTTTTACGTCGGTTAAAATGGTTGAATTCTGTTGGCATTGCAAGTTGCTTAGTGATTAATGGAAATGACAAACATGATGCACTCCTTCTAAATCAGTGTCATGTTGATAGAGGACATTTTGATTGAGATAATGTAAATGCTGATATGGGGATTTGTTTTAATGATGTTTTAGTTCTTTTCTGTTGGTGGAAGTAGGTGCTCAGCTCCTCTGGAAAACCCACTATTTGGTTAGGTGTCTTTCAGTCTGTGTGTATAGCCGTGGTTTTGTAAGCAAGCTGCTCTTCTGTGGTTTAGTGTTTGGGTTTTTTCCAAACATAAGCTTTTAAATTGAGATTTTTAAGAAATCTTATTTTATTGGACCAGTTGTTGGTTTGTTTGGGATTTTTTCCTAATAACTTGAAGTTTCACTCAAGTATATCTTGTATTCAGTAAATACAGCCAAGAAAGGTACCATATTTTCCTTCACAGGATTGCTGGTTGTGAGAAAGTCAGATACAAAAACATTTAGGGATCTGGGATGGGGAAAAGGAAGGAAAGGGGTAGGAAATGGTGACAATTACAACAACTGGTGAGGCTGGTAAAAATAAAACTGGGTCACAGTCCTATAAACGAGCATGTGGGTATTGGATTTTGGGAATACTAGTATTTGTGAATAAACAAAAACTGACACTACAGTCTCTTTCAAAGCTGTGTAATGAGAACACTCCATGTTCATCTGAGTATTATTTAACATTGATTAGGAAGCTCAGGTCTGAAGAGCGATCAAATGCTCTGATATCCATGGCAGGAAAGAACCAGTGTGTACTTGGTGAGAGAGAATACTTTGGTTTATTCGGTGTCTTTGCTATTTGTAGCCACTTCCAGATATCCTGTGTTAAAATAAGATTCCAGATAATCTGTATCTTTGACCTGACTTTATTGGAGTTATCTCCCCTGCTCTGGCCCTTGTATAATTTGCTGAGGTTTTCACTTGAGTATCTGTGTTCACTGTAGAGAGTAACCAAGGATATGTATTACACAGCTGGGAAATTGTAAATCCAGGCTTGTCCCTTGTCTCTTCTCCTTCCCACTACCCTGGCAATACAAAGTAAGTGAGAATTGGAGTAGAACTCATACTTTTTCTTTAAGGGCATGGATTTTTCAATTTTATTTTTTACCAACCTTGAAGCCTTTTGCATGGAAGAGAGGGATATGAGGAAGAAGGGGCAAGATGATATTGGCAGTGTTCCTGTTACCTCCCAGCTGGAGAAGACTCAAACAAGCTCCAGGCAGCTCTGAATCTTTCTGTGGCTGGGCCCAGCGTTAGACCAGCACAAGTATGGTGAATATCTGAGTTTCTCTGACAATCTTCCCTCTCAGATGCAGGGCCCAGGAATGAGCTACAGCTACACAAATGTGCAACACTATCCAGATTTAAAATGAAATTGTGCCATACGTGGAGACATCTTTCTATCCTGAACAGTGTTTAGTTCAGTCCCAAAACCCATGCCTGGATTTTGGTTTTGTTTTGAGGGGTTTTTTATTGGTTGGCTGGTTGGTTTTTTTGTGTTTGTGTATCCTTGGATGACTTAATTCACAAAAGCACCTTGTTAAAAATTGGTGTCTAATTGTACTTTCTTGTGATGTCTGTAGGCTGACACTGTTACAAAGATGCTAATTGCCTAATCTATGGCTTGTAATTTAAAATCACTGCTAAATTTGTTTAAAAATCCATTTTGGTTCAGCCATTTGGATTTAAATTAATTTCTCTCTCCCCCCCCCC
>VZTA01011533.1:13824-29199 GCA_013398855.1 Mohoua ochrocephala
CTTTCATTTTGCCATTAATGGGTTGGCTTTTTCTGTATTCATAGCAAATTCCTGGGCTGAGCTACTGTGTAGTAGCTCAAATTGCAGTTTTCACCCCTATAGCAGTAATTTTCTTTATTATCCCAGTGGCATATAAACTTGTGCTCCCTTTCTCACTCTGATGGCAAAGCCTCTATTTTGTTCCCTTTTTTACCACAGTGGTAATTGTCATGTTTATCACTGACACAACTGAGCCTAGAGTGAACTTGACACAAAATCTGCAAATTTCCATATATCTTGTTTTGATTTTTACTGCATTTCTTTCCCTTTCTGTTTCTATGGGGCACATTTGGATATTGTGCTAATGATGAGAACACTTTATCAGTTCATTAGCTCACAGTAGAAGGCAGAGGGAGAGTGTGAGGAAGATACAGAAGCTTTTAGAAGGCTGAAGCCTAGATCAGTGGCAGTGAGAAGAGGGCTTATGCTCAGTCACGAAGGAGCTTTGCTGTTGGAAAGTTTTAGTGGCCTGACAGCCAGTGCAGCCATGGACAGAAATGAACACTAGTCCAGATATAAAGCACTAAAATTCCCTCTGTTGGTTTACCTTCCCTATTAATTACAAAAAAAAAAACCCCAGAAAACACTCTGCTATTTATATAATATTTTTTATTTATATAGTACATAATTCATATGTATATAATACTATATGTGTACTATTATGTACGTATACAAGATAGAAGAATGTTTTTATGTTTTTCCTTTGGGAAGCTATTTTAGGGATTTTGAGTTGCAAAGCAACTGAGCATTGGAAGGACTATGCTTAGGGAGGGATTAACCAATTGTAGAAGCAATGGTTGAGAAAAACTGCTGACTTGTGTTTCATTTTTTTTATTCAGTTTTGTCAAAGTGGTGGTTGTTGATGGCTGATTTACCTTGCAGTTCATTGCTTATGATTCTGTGAATAAAGAAAACATTGTTTAGGGATGAATTAACAGAAGTTGTGGAATGTGCAAATTAATCTGTCTGTGCTGACCATTTTCCACTTTCATATGCTGAGCTTCATGAAAAAATTGGAGAGTCCAGAGAAGAGAGAGAATAATTTAGCACCTAGAAAACACAACCAGTGGTCAAAATGAACAAACTTGGCCATTTCAATGAGAAGAGAAGAGATCCATGTCTGCAAATAGACAATAGATGGCTGGAAGGAGGGGTGCAATAACTTATCCTCCAAATTCATTGTTATTAGAAAGAGAAATGATGAGTTTAAATCCAGCAGAACAGCCCCACAGTGCAGAGAGTAGGATGCTGATGCTGAAGGTCTGGTGGAGCTCTAGGCTGCCTTGGTGTGCCAAGGAATTTACATAATTTTAAACAGGACTATGTCAGGAATGATACATGGATGTAATTGAGCTCTTTTAGGAGGTGGATGAGATTCTTTGAGGTTTTACCACAGCCATGCGATTCTGTTGTTATACTAATTATGACCACAAAAAAAGGTTCTGCTTTTTATCTCAGCACTTATTTCTTCAAATCTAACTTGAGTAATTGAACTACCTTTTCCAGGAATAATCTTGTAGAACGATGGAGTATTTATTTAATGTGATGTTGAGGGTAACAGAATTTAACCCTTGGGATGTAAGTTAACTTGTGTTTGAACTGTCATGAGTAAAATAGTTGTGTGGTGTGGAAAAGACTCTTGCTAATGTCATGTAGTGACAGTGAAATGATGAAGCTTTGAGCTCTTAGAATTCATGTGCTTGTCCTAGCTAGCTGTGAGAGCAAACCAAGGGCCCCTAAAATGATGGTAACCCAGGAAAAACAAACAAATCTCAGTTTCGCTGGGAAGGTATTTGAAGATGCCAGGGGTTGTTTTTGCTTGTCCTTCTGTGACTGCAGTAGCTCAGTTCAACTTCTGGCTGAGGAGGTAGCCTGGTCATGGCTGAGAAATAGTGCTTCATCTGGGTTTTCCTACAATTGGAAAAATCAGTGGCTAAACATGTGCCATGTCATACAGAGCTGTGATTTGGTGGACTCGTTCGTGGTACAGTCCAATTTTCTCCAATTCTCTTACAATACAGTGAAATTTACCAGCTACCTAATGGCCCTCATATGTGAAAATTGACTTTTTGCTGAGTGGCTTTTCATGTATAGGAACATTTCTTTAAGAACAGAGTAAAATTAGTATTCTTGCAGATGCAACATCAGCACACAAATTGAAAGTATTACTCTCAGGGCTTTAGAGGTTTTAGTTTACTCAAATTTTCAGTTATACATGAAGTCAGGAAAAGCAGGGTTTCTATTTTCCACTGTCTTTAATATTGAGGTGATTTTGCATTGGCAAGGGCATGTCACATTTGGACACTCTTTTATTCCTTTTTTTTTGCCTGGAAAATCATTTGGTTGTAACTGAATGAACTGTAACTGCACCTAGAACAGTAGTATTTCTTCAGAAAGAAATTTCTGGAATTCCCTTAAGCATCACAGCAGATCCATTTCAGATGTCAAAATTAGTCTTCTTAAGTACAATTTGCGTGCACACCATATTTAGGACGTGCATAGAGCTGCAGCTCATTGTGAAGATCAGTTTTCTTCCTGGACGCTAACTTCACTGCAGTTGCTGACACATCCATGTGCAGTTTCCAAGTGCCATAGGCTGGGCACAGGAGTTCAGTATTGCAGCCAGCCGAGTGCGCTGGCATATTCCTACTGCTCTGGCCAGTCCAGATGAGCACGCTGTGAGCAGCCACAGCTGCTTCCTGCACTGTGAGGGCCAGCAGCCTTGAAGGTCTTACAGCTTTGTCCTACTAGAGCCCTATATTTTGCTGAAAGTGCTGCTTCCTGTGCTTTTCCTGATCAAGGTAACCTAATTTTACAGGGGCATCCTAGCTGCAAGTACCTGATATTTACTGGTGTGGCTTGTGGTGATCCACCTTCTGGTCATGCAAAACTTGCTCTCTCTAAAGAGTCCATCATGAATTTAGCTTGAAGAACTGCTGCTGGGGTTGCAAGACAATTTTTTTCCTAGTTAGGATTTTATTTTTGTTCTTCATTGCCACCTTTTATTTAGGGGAGGGTGTTATTTTAGCAAATATTTTCAAGATATTTTTTAATCAAGAAGGGCTTTTTAAAAGGCGTCTTTGGCAGTATGTAGAAAGTAAGCCAGGTATTTTGTTACCCTTTTTATTTTTTTTACATTGAGATTATTGTGTAATAAGTATAAATGACAAGAAAAAAATCCTAAAACAGAGGTCTTGGTTATCTTAAAATCTTCTCTGTGCAGGATCAGATTGTGTTAGGTGTTTTTAACGTTTTGGAGCTCTTTTTTAGATGAGTGTGCATGCACTTTAGAATGAAAAATAGAAGTGTGTTCAAATAGCTCAAAGAATTTTAGATACACATGCAATTCTGTATCAGAATGGTGATGGTTTCTTCCTTAGCTTTCATTTCCTCCTTCTGTCACTGTTTGACTGATGAGTTTTTTGGGATGCTGATAGTGGGTGATTGTCCTTGGGTTTTGATTTGTGACTAATTTTTGATTTCAGCTCTCATAGCTGAAGGGGTTGTGAGCTTCTGTAAACTGACAGCCTAAAAAGGTGGAGAGAGCAAACCCAGGAATATTCAGCAGAAGTTTCCAACCGCATTTTCTTTTCCAACAGCAAATGAACAAGGGCACCCATAACATTTGGGAACTTGGTAAAATCTACTTCAGAGAACATTTCATCTCCAAGTCATATCTGAAAGGGTTGCTTCTCACAGTGTGAGATGTAAAAGTAAATACTTGTTCACACTTATTTTTATCTGACTTTAACAGCACACATGTTTATTTTAAGTTAACTATAAATGGGGAATGAATTTTTTAATTTGTTTTACTTTTCCTGTTCTTAGACATTGTAAGGATGAGTTCCAAACTACAGAATTTTTATATCCAGACTTGAAAAAACTGGCAGACCTAAGGTTTGCTTCTGACCATTGCAGACATTGTCCTACAAAATAGCAAAAACCTTGAAGTAGTGTTGCATCATGTTGGCTTTTTGTAGAGCTTTTTAAGAACTTTTTACTATACTTGAACTAGTACAGCAACCCAGCAGCTTTGTGTATTCTTTCTGTCAGAATGCAGAGGGGTATTTTTCTCTCATATATATCTTGCTTTGACTATGATGAAATATCTAGTTCTCTTAACCTATTTTAAAAGAACTGTAAGACATCATTTCTCTGCCATATAGCGTTGGAATGAGTAAGGGATGAGTATAGGTTTAATGTGGATGTGCACAGAGAGAAAATTCTCCTGACAGTGCAGGAACTTACAGTGCACATGAATTGACCTATAAAAATTTAGTTTTTAACATTTTCCATTTTCCAATTATCTTCTGAATATATATTATAATAAAGCAACAAATCTGATTTTATTCTTTTAGAGTAAACTTCAGGTATGACATTTCAGTGTGCAGCTATTTCTTGAGTAAGCTTGGAGTTTTTTCCCCCTTCTTTGTATGTTTGTGCTTTCAGGGCTCAAGAGTTGAAACCAGTTTGAGTGACATAAACCCAAGCACCTCACAGTCTGTTTAGCTTTCAGTATTTTTCCAAGAAGTCGAAAGTACGAGAGAGACATAGCTGGACTTTGTGGATCTGATGCACTGCCTGTTTGTCACTTTTGCTGTCAGTTAATTCCATCCATATTTCTGTGTCTACACCTTTTCTATGTTCCTGTAAAGCTGAGATTTACTCCTATATTAGCAGGTGTTTAAAGGAGTTTATTCCCTGCAGCAACCATACTCACTGACAGAAACAAAACGTACTGCAACACATTCATTGAGTCACACAGTGCAAACTGTCACGCTAGGTAATCTATTTATAATGAGCTTTGCACTTATAAAAGGAGGCTGTTTGTCAGCCCTAAAATTAAAGCTGCCTTTTCGCATAGTGATGGAAAAACCGTAGTTCACCAAGGTGCTAATGAAATTTTATGGGAACATCATATAGGGCCACAGTGTTTCTAAATCTTTTTTGTCATTCGGCTATTCTGCTTTTCGGAGATAGCCAGCAGCTGTGCCACCTGTGCAGGAAAATTATCCCTTGATCTTTACACCAGTCAGAAAGTAAAACAGGAGTGAGAACATCTGCTTCCTTCAATCAGGTAAGAGCCACTGGAATCTAAGAGGTGTTGATTCTTTCCAACTTTTGACTAACAGTCTTGAGCCGGAAAAGGCTATTCCGTAAACTCTTTTTTGAACTATTTGCTTTTCCTCTAATGTTTGAAATAGAGGACCCTAAAAACTTGGAAATGAGTGTTATCTTCCCTGTCCATCAACACTTCCTCTTTGGTGTTCAGAACTCATGAAGAAATGCAGCAATGAAAATGCTCTTAAAGTCTGTGTAGCTACAAGGTTTGTTGTGAGTATTGGTTTCACTCTAGGCTGTTTTCCCTTAGCCTGCTTGCCTAATCAAGCTTTTCTAAGAAAAGATACTTTTCCCCTCAAGCCATGCTCATTCAAATCCACTGTTGTGAACGTTAGCTTAGTCAATCGTGAACTTCAAAATGCATTCATAGTTGCATTTGTTAGCTAATTAAAATGACTGGATTTTCTGCCTAGACTAAGAAGCTTAGAGAAGCTTGATGCTTCATACCAAAAGTTATCGTGAAATTTATTATTTTTTTATGGTTTTGGTTTTAAAACTTTTTATCTTCGTGTTAGAACACAAAAAACCCTTTCAAATTTTATCATGAAATGGATTTGGTGGTCTCAGTTTGATCTGTATTATTCAGGAGATTAAACTTTAAAAAGACTATTGCATTTTTTGGTGCTCTTCTCTTTCTAGTTTTGATTCCTTTTGTGCATACTTTTTTCCTGACTCTGAGAGCTTGAATCACAGTTCTGACCAGTTTTTCACCTCTTGTGGCTCGTAGACAATTTTTGATGCAATAAGAAAGCATGTAAAGAGTGAAGCAGCTGTTTGTAGGGAGGGGTTTTTTCCCCCCTATTCTCCTCAGAAAGAATATAAGTGACCTTTTAAAAACTCTAACAAACTGACGATTGGATTTATTATGCTAGAAATATCACATGCACCCTGGTCATCAGGGTGCATGCATGTTTTACATTTAGCTTGCAAGATTTTGAGGTTTAATACTATTCTGAAGTCTCTTAAGACTACATATGTTGTGGTTTTGGACCAGCTACCAAGAAAGCAAATATACATTTTTGGCATTTCACTTCTACTAGCTTGAAAAGTAAAAATCTATTGCCCTTGGGTCCTTAGTTCTTCCGCTTTTTTGTTTGTTTATTTTTCTTTCCTGTCTTCCAGACGGAATCAGCACTACAAAGCCCTTCCCTCTCTCCCCCTGCCTCCTCCGTATGTGGATATATGCAACCATTTCTCCTAATTCACATGTGAACACTGTAAAATTTATATCCAAATCTTGCATTTTGCTTACTTGTCTTTTCTTAGCTCAGTTAGGTTTTTTTGCTTTTTTACTGTAACCTTTTTCAGTCTTCCCATTTAAGCTGTTTGGATTCTGCCATGGTCTCTTCCTTGTATTCTGTTTTCATTTTCTTCTCTGTTTTAGTGTGCTTGGGTGACTTCTAAAACAGCATTCCTTAAATGTTTGACCTTTCTTCTACTTTAAGTTTTCTTTGAGTTTCTTAATTTCTATTTTTACCTGTTCTCCTCCTGTCTTACACACTACTGATCTTTTTGGGTAACATTTACAAAAGCAGGTAGTGGCTTATAAGGTGATCCTGTGCTGTCTTCCTTTCTATTCCTTCATCCACTTTGACATTTTGGTATCATGTCTTACTTTCCTTCACTTCAGAGTTGCCTTCTGCCTGGTGCTTGCTGCTTTTGTTCTTTTCTTTATGTAAGTGGCTACCCTTTGCTGTCCAAAGTCAACAATAAGATCTTTCTATCATCAGTTGTCTTCACACACCAGAACATGACTGGTGTTTCCTATTGCACTTTAATGACTGGTTATTTTGTCAGTATATGAAATTCACTTGTCCCTTCATTTTGTTCCTGTGTTCCTGTGAAGTGATTTATGTTACTGCTCACTGCCCTGGAACCTACCTTTTCCTGTTTGTTTATTCCCCTGTTTAAGTTATTTATGTGTCTACATCAATGGCCTCAGGTTGTGTTGGGGGGTTTAGAGTCACAGAAAGGGTCGTAAAGCATTGGAACAGACTGCCCATGGAAGTGGTGGAGTCATCAGCCCTGGAACTCTTCAGCAAAAGCTGTGGATTCAGCACTTTGAGGAGATGGCTTAGCAGTGAACATGGTGGTGGTGATAGGGTGATGGGTGGACCATGATGATCATAAAGATCTTTTCCAACCTTAATAATTCTAGAATTCTATGCATGTGCATAATACCTTCCAGTCACACACTCATAAGAACACTTTTCACAAGTTGAATTTGTTTAGAATATCCGCTCTTTTGTCTTCGTTTGAAGAAAAATCTTAATTTCTATTATTTAGTGTTCAACATAATGTTGAAGTTTAACAAATCTGACTTACTAAAAAGCAGCCTTTTCTGTGCTCTAAAACTAATACCTACAGACCACTTTCTATTTCTCTCATTCCAGAAGAACAGAAAGAAGGGTGTTGTATCTAAACCCCTTAATTTTCCATAAAATCATTTGACTTCCATATAACAGTCTTTGATGTTGTTTTCTGAGCTGCAGCAATATTTCTGTCCAAATATTGGTCTGTGCTCACGAAAGCAGCAAACTCAGATAAAAATGTCCTGTGGCTTTACATAAAGGTCTGGTTACTAGAGACAAAGCTATCCTGGTTTTCTGAAAGAGTTTAGAAAATGAAAACAAAAAATTTCAGCGAGATCACAAACAATATTTTTCATCTTCTTGACTTGACCTGGAGTGCATCCGTTGAAATTTGCCACTCAGTATCACAGCAATTATACATTGACCAAGTTAGTATTTTTTGATTTTGTTTAGGTAAAGTGTGGAGAGTGAGGGAAATACTTCTGAACAAAATAGCTTATGAATCCCTTATGAATTCTGCAAGAAGTGTCTGAAAACAGACGCAGAGTCTCCTTGATAATGGAAGAATATGTTGACCTTTGTTTGTGGAGAAAGGGGAAATGGCTTAGAATGTTTCACAATTTAATTAAAGTGTCATCTACTTCTATGAAATTGACTTTATATCCTCTAATGAACACATAAAAGTTTCCAGGAAATTCTTTCTCTTGTAACATCACAAAGAAAGTGTAGATGGATACCAGCCTTTAGCTTTGCATTCGTGCCACATCAACATTCGATATTTTTTTTAAACTCTGCTTTCCTTCCCATGTCTTGATATTTGGTTAGAGGCCTTTAAATGTGTGTGTGATCAGTCAGTCATCACCATCAGAGCCCAGCAAAACAGCTCGTCCTTATGGACATTTGAAATAAAGCCAGTCTTAGTGAGGAGATTGCTTGCAAGAATTGCCAACAAATTAGATGAATTTTTAGAGTGGATATGAAGTCTGGTTAAACAAACATTTCATTTCTTTTAGCAGGTGATTGATTGATTCCAAACAAAAAATCTGTGCCATCTGGTCCTTAAAAACAAAGCAGAATTGCACATTCCTTTTCTAATAATTGCATAGGAAAATATTTACAGAATTTGACATTTTTATTCCTATATACACACACAACAATTTATATTAATTATCAGTTTTACTTTTTCTTAGCATAAAATTATTTCTTCACATTTAATGCACAGAACTTTGTAAAGTTTGTACATTTCTAGAAATGGGAAAATATGGGAATTACTAGAAAAGGTTCTATCTACAATGCTTATTATTGTGTCTGAGCTATTCATTATAACTCAATTAGACAAACAATTTTATGACTTGAAATGGAAAGCAGTATTGAAGGAAAAATTGAAACAAACCCCTCTGCTAAATCCATTAAACTTATTCCAGCAAATATGGTGACATTCCAGACCTTGCTGGAACAGAGAATTAGTTCTGTATGTATGTAATAGAGTAACTGCATAGCTGTGTAGAGACAGGTATTGCATGTGGTGAGAAATTTCACAATTTTGAAACTCAGTTTTACTCTGAGTTGTAATAAAATATGAAAAATTACGAAATTTACAGAAAGAAAACTTGTAAGCTCTTTTAGTGTATCTCTTGAAAGAAAGCTTAAGGGTAAAAGGATGTTGTATTGAAAGAAGTGATAGAAACTTAAACAAGAGTATAAACAAAGGTATGAACTATACTGTCAAAATTGTTTAAATATACCCTTGAAAAAGTGTTATTGTTCCTCCCTCTCCTCAAATTGTTAGAATTCTCTTCCTATTCTGGCTTTCTCTCACATTACAAAAAAGAAATTATGTGCCTCAAGCTTTTAAACACTTCTATAAGTTTGGAAAGATGGTTTGTCTTCTGTGAACAGCAGTGACATTTAGTGTCCACGGTATATTTCTTTACATATAAATAGGATCAATTCATTGTCATTATGGATTTTTTTTTCCCCAGGTAATGAAGATTCTTATTGCTCTGTTTTATTTCATTTCAGCTATTTATGAACTCTCTTGTGAAGCATACAAACACTTGGGCAAAACTTCAAATTACTACTGGATAGATCCAGATGGCAGTGGGACACTGGGACCTTTGAAAGTTTACTGCAACATGACAGGTATCTGCGTTGTATTTACTAATTCAGTTGGTTGGGGTGGGGTGTGGGATTTGGTTTGGGGGGTTTTTTGAAATGCAGTTAGGAGAAAGAGGCTGTTCATAATTCATATTTCTTGTAAAAAGAAAAATAACTACTAAGAGCTTTTCATGAGAGGGATCATCAAATCTGCAGTCACTGTTCAGGATAGTCTGAGCAAGGCAGTAGTTAATCCATTTAATAAGCTTTTTGAATTGCACCTATTAGTCTTAATAGGTCTTTGTAACCTCAGTGTTGCATCATTAAAAAAATTTTAAAAGAAACGCAAAGAAAAAGTAGATAGATAAGGCTATTTACCCAAACTGTTGAATATCAACATAGTGGAGTTCAGTAGTAGCTGTAGTTCACGGGGTATTGTAGAAGGAAGCTTACAACCACAGGCAGGGAATAGAAATTAATTGCAAAAGAAACAAAACATTTGAGTTTTCTCTATTGTCTCTTTTGTCTTTTAAACTAGATACATCCTTCTAACACCAGTTAAACTCTCAAGATAATATATAAAACTACTTTAACTTGTTTTGATTTTGTTGTGTGTATTGTTTCATGCTTTTAAGCCTAGTTCTGTATTCTCACAAAAAGTATCCTATCTTAGTCATCTGCGTTGCCATGCTGAGGCAGGACAATTTGATGATGAAAAAGAGGGCAATTTTCTGCATCGAGAAAATTATATTATTTCTTCGTTCTGTTAATGCACAACAATTGTCTCAGCACTTTTTCTGATATGAAATATCGGGTAGCTGATAAAACAAATGTGTGCTCTGACTTTCCCCAAATGTCTGCATAATAAGTTTGAATTTCATTCTGTTTGCATTGGAAACCTGGCAAAGGCCTGAGTCCTCAGACTTCATCATCAGCAACATGAAGGTGAAGGCACTGTCATAAGTTGAAACATTTCTCTGACTTTTTAATGATCACAGGTGCTGAAGCTCCCACAACTCTTCTGGAGGCAGAAACTTGGACATATCTGGGCCTGTGGGATGGGTTTTATCCAGCTTGGATGGGAGAGAGGGGGAGGGATGTATGGCACATGCAGCAAACCCCAGATCGGGGGTGCTCATAGGTGGACAGCCTGCTGGAGAACAGGAGAATGCCACTGTTCCATGTTGTCATTAAGGCCTGTGTTTGTATAATAAATGCATACCTACAAAGCAGCCTGATCTAAGATATGGAAGTGCCGTCAATCCTATCTGGACTGGAGAGACGGGCCAAGCAATCTGTCCTGAGACACAGGTGTAAAGGCACTCTTTCAGATCCTGAGCCATTTGGAGCTTTTAAATCATAACCAGCACCTTGAACAGCATCAGTAACTAATCAGGCAGGCACTGCAGGAAACAAGGCCGAGAACGCTGCCATTTAAGTGATTTCTGCTATTCAGAACTGCTGTGTTCAGTGCTAGCTATAGGTTACACTTCAAGGGTAATCTTATAAATTAAAAATATACCACCCTGGTGGTGTTAGGCACAGAAAAGCACACCCATCCAGTACTGCAGCATTGCTCATTCATGTTAAGTATGAAAATACAACAGAAGGTCCTACGAGCTTCTTGAACACTGGGGAAAAAAAGAGATACATAAAAGTAATAATTTCATTTTAGTAACCTTTCTCATCTACAAAACAATTTCAGAGTACATAAAGGTGACCTTTTCCTAACGAGTGCAAGGAGATCATGAACAGTAGGATACACGATTTAGTTCTCATTCCCTTAACTTGGATATGATGCATGCTGTGGAAAAATGCACTTTTCTCTTTTAACTGAATCGCTCTCATCAGCAGCTCTTTGCTACAAGAAAAAGGCAATTTGCACTAATATCCACATAAACACTGCAATCTTAAAAATAAAGACCTAACAAAACTATTTCTTCCTTACAATGCAAATAACTGCAAGAGATATGTGAAAATTGATGGAAAGTAATTTTAATCTGTGCTTCTAAAACTGACAGTTGTTGTCAGCTGAGTAAAGCTCATCACCTGTGTACATACTGTGGAGTGCCTATACATTGCAGCTGCCAGAGCTTTCGTTTTCTTTTAGTTGGTGGTCATCTGAGGCACTAAGACTGGGCAGTAAAGAGCTACAACTTTAGGAGAAATTTCAGAACACCTTAATTTTTTTTCTGAATCTATATAGGGTATTATCAGCAATGTGCATGCTAGTGAAGGGAAGGAGGTTACTTGAGGACTTTTCTGTAGAACCCTGTAGCAATGATACATATCTTGTCATATAACAAAAAGCAAAATAGCATGCGAAATCAGAGCAGAATTCTCAAAAAATGTTAGTACCCAGCTTGTGCGGCGGGTCTATGGTATTGCTAGAACTATATTTGAAAAAAAAAATTAAACTAGCTGAAATACAATTAAATATTTTTTTGTGAACATAAAACTAAGTAACTTACAGATTTAGCTATACTGAGTTTTATGTGGAGTATACTAAATGAAAAAAATATATCTTCATATGGCAAGGTAGTTTATTTTAATGCAGATATCCTTAACTATATTTTCCTCTCTAGTCTGAGAGTCAAATCTAAATCTTCCTATTCTTCCACTATGTTAAACCAACATCTCTATATTAAATTATTACTCGAGATACTAATGCACATTTTAAATATGCCTTCTTTCATTGAGGTGAAACCAGCAAGTAGAGAATATTTTAGTGGCTAAAAATGCAATGTAAAGTGCAACTTGCTAGTTCCATTCCCAGACAAAGCAAGTCCACAAAGCTAGGGTTATTGACAAAGTTAATATCAATCTTTGCAAAACTTGGTGGCTTAACAGCTATGTACTACTTTCACATTTACTGTAGTATAGTTTTACTGGTGCAAAATGTGGGATAGTAAGCTGAACTCTCACTTGACTATATGCCTTCTGGGGCAAGGTCAATATCTTGAAAAGCCCCTGAAATTGTTTGTTCGGAAGTTAGGTCTTTAGCCCTTTAATATACCGTATCATAAATATTGAGCCACAAATTTCATAATTTCATCATTATATCAGCATTTCACCTACAGACTCTATAGTCAGAAGGTATTAGCATACCCAAATATGCCAAAAATATCAAAAGAAAAAAAAGAGGGAGAAAATTGTGGTGCAGAAGACAGCTGTCTGGGCATATTTCCGGGCATAATCCATATCCAAATTTAGTGTGTCTTAATTTAGTAAACTGGCGAGTGTCATGACAAGACCTCCCCTTCACAGATGTTGCTGTGGTAACTAAAAATTGTTCTGGTTTCCAAGATGTGCTGGTGATTCAACAGTGCAGTAAAAGTCAGAAATGTGTAATTGCATGTGCTCCCCACAGCAGTTCATGGTCTCTACAAACTACTCTATTTTCAAAGAAATCCCTGAGCTCCTCCCTCCAATTCTCTTGTCCTTGTCTTCTCCAAATAAGCTTTGTACTCAGAACTCTGTTCTGATAGTGAAGAGGAACCGAGCACTTACATTTTTTGTCTGCATAGTGGAATGAAAATGTTAGAGAAATCGCATTCAAACTACCTATTTCTGATGCAACCAAATAGCTTTTCAAAATCTAGGGCATTGCTGCTCATTGTGGTGCAGTTTTCCAAATAGTTATCTGTAGGAGCTATGTAAATTTAAGGAAGCTTTTTTTCTTTGCCTCTTTTTTTCTTTTTTTTTCTTTTTTTTTTTTTTTGAAAAACAGTATTGGAAATGTTTAGCAGTAGAGAGTTGGAGAACTTTTCAAATTAATGCACTTATGGGGAAAGTATTCCTTGATGCTGTGTTGCAGCATAATGTTTAACCATTAGGCTGCTTTTCAGTTTAGCCCCTTTTGTGACTAAGGTCAGCAGGGAGCTCTTTCAAAGCTCCGTCATCTTAAGGCCAAGATCTTACCCTCTTTCAGAGGCAGGTCCACAAGGCAAAATTAGACTCTGAAATCCAACTGGTTTTTCCAGAGTTGGAGGGTTACTCTCTCAGTACCCAGTTTGACCTTTCCTGTTTTCTCCTTAATTTTCATTAGAGCAGTAGCTGTAGTGGAAAGAATTGCTCTTTTAAGATATTTCTTAGAATATCTTAATATCCTAAATTTCTTAGTGCAAAGTTTGAGTATATTGCAGCTTCATTCCATGCTCTGTATAGCATTTCTGAATCTCTAGGCCTGATTCCTTTTCCTCTGACACATTTAGTTTCGGTCCCATTGAGAAAGACACAAGAAATAAGTTGATTACTCCCTGTTTTTAATGTTTCTCTTTTTCTCTGTTTGTTACAAGGACCGTGGGGAAAAGGTGTCAGATGAGTAAGATTATTAAGATCTTACCTTGTGCATTTGTCCTGCAAGAATTTTTAGAGTGAGGAATAAGTAGAGGAACAATGCAGAGGGACCATAAGGGCTCAGTTATTTATCCTAATGGCTGTAGGGGCTGTCAGTGGGAGAGGCAGATCAGCGCTCCTGTAGTTGCTTGAGGCTTTAGGCTGAGGATGGGAAAATCATAGCCTGCTGTTTCTACTGCTTCATCACTTACACTACTGATGCCAAGTAGAACTGAAAGGTTTCATAATGTATTTTACCAGAAGATATGTCAGTTAATTCTTTCCATTGGTCCTGAAGTCTTTATGCCTCCATGATGCAGCTTTTATCTCATTTCAGGATCCAAATAGCTGCGAGCATAATGACTCCATTTGAGTGGTACTTAGCCTATCTCCTTTCTAGTACAATTCTTTTGCCTCAAGCTGCTCATCTTCAAACAGTTTGAGAAATCATTATGAGTATTCATAGCCTGCCTCATTAAGGTCAAATGTACGAGGTGTCTTCTCTGCCCACTCTCCTCCTTGCTCTCTGCTCTCTCTCTCCACTTTTTTGTAACAGAAGTGGCACATGTAATAATTACCGCAATGACTTTGTGAGCAGGCATTAAACAATCACAACTGTTGTATCCTGTGATTTTTCTCTCTTCTCTCTGTAAATAGTGGGTCACTGGAGTGCTTTATACTATGACATATGTAGAAACATATGGCATGAATATAAATGTGCCATCTATCACTACATCCTGATGAAAAGTGCCCCAGAAGCAGTAAATGTTTGGTTCTATTGCTCATGTCTATATAACCAGTTCTTTCAGATGAGAATTCTTACCTGAGAGCTGCATTACTGAACTTCCAAGGTACCAAAACTTGTATTCATGCACATATATATGTATATAAAAAAATACACGTGAAACAAAATTTTGAGCAATTTAATTCAATAAAGTAAAGATTCAGGAAGGAGTTAATATTTTTTTAGTTGTTAACTAAAATAGAATGAATTGATACATATTTAAAGGCAATAAACAAAATTTTGTCATTGGGCAGTGCTAAGTTGTTGAATGACAATAAAGGTATAGAGACTTCATCTAGTGTAATCTCACTGCAGAAAGCTTTCTATAATGACATTTAAATCTCTTGCCTAAAACAGAGGAAGAAAAATGGCTTCATTGTCTCAATTCTTACATATG
Source organism: Mohoua ochrocephala (assembly GCA_013398855.1). Classification (NCBI taxonomy): domain Eukaryota; kingdom Metazoa; phylum Chordata; class Aves; order Passeriformes; family Acanthizidae; genus Mohoua; species Mohoua ochrocephala. The sequence continues at coordinate 28,913 of VZTA01011533.1, forward strand.
AAATGAAGATTTTATTTCTAACAGCATCTCATACACTTTTCTTTCCATGGTAGAGAGTTTTTTGGAGGTTTTTTAACAGTCTGTCAGGCATTTTTGCAAGGTAAAATTACATTTGAGAGGTAAAAAGAGTAACAAATAATTGAAATTAATTTGGGCTGTTGTTGGAGAGTATCCAAGCTTATTTCCTTGCAGATGAAACAAGAACAAAAACAACCATAAGAGAAAAAAAAAAAAAAAAAGGAAGGGGAAAAGCATCAAGGCATTTGGGACACTGTTCTTAGTTGTTT
>VZTA01011533.1:29241-44281 GCA_013398855.1 Mohoua ochrocephala
CAAGCTAGACTCTCTGCATAAAGAAAGGAGAAAAAGTACTGAGAAAGAAGAAAATATTAGTCATTCAAGCATCAGGGGATCATGTCTAGAGCAGCATCTCTGATGGCAGACTTTCTTCCTAAGGTGAGTTCATCCTCCAAGCATCAGAGTAAAATAATAGACCCATGAGAAACCTGGAAACAGAACAGACTATGTTTACATCTTTGCCTGCCAAGTTGGCTGAAGCATCCTACATCTCAGCTTTAGCTCATTGATTATATTTTTCATCTGCTGTTATTCACAAGGCATGTCCTTTTTATTCTAGGTTTCATCGGTACATATTTTCATTTGTAATCAACTGTTTTCGTTGTTGTTATTTTTAATTTATGCCAAGTTTGGCTTTCTTACTCCTTGTGGTACTTTAGTCAGATTTGTTGAGATACATTAGTGTATTTCTCCCCCATGCTGTGGAACACAGTACTGCCTTGCTGCAAAAGTGATCATGGTTGTTTTTCCATCTGGATACAACTTTCCACTCAACCTCAATCAGTTGACAGACTGTAATTGTCAGGCTTTACCTGGGCTCATCTTGATTAGATGCAGCTTGCTGTCTGGGGTCCTTGTGAAATAAATCAGGATGTTTTTTCTGTATGGTTTGTTGGATTTGCCTCAAGTTATCACTGAAAGGGGATGTTGTTCGGCACCCTTGTGCTTGGCAGTTATTTGAGTTTGACTGGTTAAAGCCACTATCTCGATGGCAAGGCATGAGTGAGAGCAGTCTGTCGCTGTGTTCTGTGACAGCAGGTCGAGTTTGTCATACTGTAAGGTTTTTAGGGATGGAAGAGTAAAGGGCTACAGTCTGATAAAACCACACTTAAGGGCCATGTGATTGTGAGATTATTTTTTACTTGTATTTTATAACATTCAGAACTTAAACATACACTGCTGTAGAAACAGCCTCCGTACAGAGATAAAGGTTTTAATAACCTCAGGGCTCATCATAATATAAAAACATAGAATTAGGGGGAGGGGGAGAAGGTTGTAAATCAACACCTGGTAACCTCATTAAGCAAAAAACTCCTGTAACTTCATTAAAAAAAATGTGGTGTCATAACTTTAGGGTTTGAGTAAATCGTGTTAAATTCACATGATTCTAAATCACGCTGGAATATCTCTAGATATTTTCTGCAGTCACTCTTGCATGTGTAGAAAATGAAAAGCTCCCCCAGTGTGCAACTGCAGAGAAAATATCTAAACCGTAAAACAAAAAAATATGATGTGAAGTCTGCCTCCAGGACAAAGTTCTTGATTTGCTCTGTTTCAGAAAAGAACAAGTTTTATCATTGACACTCAAGGTGGCTTCTCAAGTCACCAAGTAATAGAAACATTTCTGGATGTCTGACTACATTCCTTTAATTCTTCCTCTTTTTTTCTGTCCTACTTCAAACTCTGAAGCATCATATAAAAATGTACATGAATAAAAGTATGTCATGTCATCATCTTAATGCATTTCACATGCTCATAGTTGGAGCAAACATCCATACATCAGGCATAAGATAACTAAATGTGTACTGACCTCAAAGCTCAAGAACAAATTGGCACTTGAGGGTGACATAGCAGACTTAGTTGAAAATAAAGCAGGCTCTTTCTTTTGTCGAATCATTTGGTCCAGGAGAAGCAAAAAATCCTGACATCATCTGCAATCAGAAAATATTCCTCATTTGTTGGAAACTGAGCTCTCAGAAATTAGAATACAGCAATTCTTTTTAGAACTCTGTGCATTGCAGGACCCCACAAGCCTATATTTCAAGAAATATGCTCATAGCTGAGGGAGTAGAAAAAAGGGATGGTTGGAAATAAAATGATGATCAGTACCATCCACCTCAAACTGTTACTGTGAATGTTAGAAGCAAATATTTAGCTCTGGATTCACTCCCACACACTTGTTCCCTACTGGGGATGCAAGGAACTTGGCACAAGCTGCTTCAGGCCAGTGATATGCTTCAGTTATCCCTAGAAAATTGCTCCTGTAGAGAATATTATTGAAAGGCCAAACAAAACTTGTGTTTTCTGTAGAACTTTTATTACTTCTTTTGGTCAGAAAATTAAGGTCAAGTTAAGGCTAGACAGCTAAATTACCCCTGAAATAATGGGAGTTGGTGGCGGCGGTTTGCAAACTTTATTTTATTTTGATGGCAATATTTTCTCAGAGTTTATTTGTTGTTTGAGGCGGGTACAGATGTTGGGAGGTGTGTGTTTTTGCCTGTTCCCTACAACACTGGGAAAGCTGCTCTATGCTTCTGTGGGCTTTGAGCTGTACTGCCTCAAAGCCTGGAAGGTGTGAGTCACTAAGTTCATGTGGGGCTTGTGATATGCAGAAATCCTTTCCCATACGTGATTCTCCCTCACTGCTTCCTTGTCCTTAATCAACAGTGCAAAGAACATCTTCTATCCACGGCTGTTTTTATTGACAGCTACTGCTGTCTTGTCTTGTTGACCGTGGGACTAGGAAGAACACCATTTACATGTTCTGAGTGCTGTTGCTATTGATAATTTCTCTGAAACTGGAATCAATGTAGCTAAATGTTCAAAGAGCAGATTAGTTTAAAGGAAACAATCTAAAATCCTGTTCAGACCACAAATGGTGTATTAAGTTCATTTAGTTCTGAAACAGATAGTCAAGTGATGAAACAATTACAATTTCTAAGAGTGAAGAGAGATGCATTCTGCTCTAGAATTTCCAACCAGCATTCAGGGTGCAATGTTGCCACCTTGATGTGTAATTTTCTAAATAAATTTGCCTAGAAGGGCAGGTAAGCTGTGTTGTCACTATTGCTGGTAAAAATCATCAGGCTTTCTTGTATGCTCTGAAAGACAGGTTTTAAAAAGAAATTGCTTGGGCAATGAATAAGCTGCAGAAGATACCTGTTTTGATCTATACATACACACCTAGAGAAAGTACTGCTGATGCAGTTTCCCCAGGCAGGCAGGAGATGTACAGGATGATTCTCCCATGTCTCCCTCCCAGGACTTCCTAACAAGTGAATAGTATAGATTATATAAGAATGTGAGGGTGCAGTGTTATGAAATTTTTGTGTGAAGGGTCTCCTTGAACGCTCCTAACAGACCCCAAGATTATTTACGTTTCTATTTTATCACTTAAAATTAGTCTTAGTGCTTTTCTACAAAAGAGAACAAATATGCAATATCTATAATGTGACAGACAATATTTTTACTAATTTCCAGTATGGGCACCCAGTACATGTTTTAGAGCAGGACTAGAAGTATGCTGTAAACTCCCTTCCACCTCTTCCACATGATGGGAAAAAAAAACTGGGGAAAAAGACTGAAGGAGGATAGCAATGAGGGCAAATATGGCTTAAATCTGGTATCATCTGGAAATGGGCCTTTTTTTTTTTTTTTTTTTTAAGCTTCAAGGTCACAGAAAGTAGCGCTTCCTCTGAAAATATGGTAGTCAATCAGAAAGACCACTTAGATCCATGAAAACCAAGGAGGAATTTTCCTGGAAGAACCAGACTCAGTTGCAACCTACTGAGATTACGCTTGCTCCACAGCACCAGAAAGTGAAGAACAGTTGAAATAAACTGGATACAACTTAAGAGCAAACTAATTCTAGCATTCTGTATGGTTTAGTGAGAAGAGTCCAGCCAACATGACCGTAAGATGATGAGTCTGTGAGACTTTGTGCAGTGAGTAGGGAACATCTACAGCCAGGGAACTTCCAGAGCAAACTTTTAGATTTGAAATGGAAACCTGCAGTTGCAAACCAGGTCTCTTGTTCAGAAAGTCTTAACTGCTAGGTGTCAGGATCTCCTTCCACTCGTGTACTGGAAGCCGAGTGTTTCAATGTTAGGAGTCTGGGTTGACTTTTATTATGTTCCGAGTTCACATTGTTAAGAGAATTAACATGCTTCTTACGCTTTCTGCTTTCGAGTTTTTTTCCATTCGCTAAGCCCAAGTTTTCCTTTTTTCAGGAGGCCTGGAAATATTGGTTTTATCTAGTATGTTTCAGGATATGCTTCCCTGAGTGAGAACTATTGAGGTAATGATCTTCCATTATCCTCCTAGATGAGATTTGTGAGACTAGCTCTGCACTCACTGAAGCATTCAATAGTAAGCAAGTTAAGAAAATTGGTGAGAAGAAATTATTGCCTTCCTAAAATTATTTTTGTGGGTTTTGCCAAAGCAGTACCCTAAGCCTTGAGATTATACTACTCCGAAGAGAATAGCTTTTTATCTTCACTTCGGCACACACTTGCCCATCACAAATGGAAATCACAGGAGATTTTCTTTCAGACCAGTGTTTGCTGACTGCAATGGAATAAGCTTGTCAGTAGTTGTAAAAAAATTAAATATGTTTAATAGCATGTCAGTAGTAGTAGGAAAAAATACTGTCACAAAACAGTGACAGTATTGGAAATGGCAATGCTGCAAATTATTGTGTTGGATACCTAGGACCATCGCTACTCGATTGGATTTCCTTTTTCTTAGCAATAGTTTGGTGGACAAAAGTTGATGTTCTCACAGAGACAGGGATATCCCATAGAAGCTGAATTAGCTCTCCAAAGCCTGAGTGAGCATTATTTGTGGGTCTAGATCAGATATGTTTCTGTCAGAAGCATTTTTCTACCTGAAGATGTGTTATTGCTAATGTTGTTTTGGTAATTACCACAGAACTAAGCTGAAATGGTCAATATTACTTGTGTTGTACAGCGAGCATCTGATGAACAACCAAGCCAATTGGATGCTAACCAAAAGGTGTGCTGAGGCTATTCAGGTGACTGGCATCTCTGCTAGGCAGAGTAGAATCAGCTGGGGCAGATTTATAAGTATTTCTGGTCAAGAGTTATTAGCAAAATGCCTTACTCATGAACTTGCATTGTGCACTGGTGTAAATATTCATGGCTTGTCTATCTCATTGCATACACCAGATTACTTAGAAATTACAGATCTATGGGAACTAAAAACTAAAAAAAAAAGGCACTAACCTACTTCAATTAAAGTTAGTATTCAGAGGGGCCTTCTGATATTTCTGCAGTATTTACCACTGTGTACTGGAGCTCTGAGTGGTTGCTTCACTTCTGCCTGACACTTTTTCCATTGCGGTTGCAGATTTTTGCTACAACTGTCATATTAATATTAAAACCATGTTACTTAATGCCCAGCTGTATTGAAAAGCTATACTTTCAAATGCTTTGCAGGGCTTTGTGGCATCCGCAGTGGAAAAGAAGCACTGCAGGTGCCAGAGCGAGCAGCCACATTTTTCATTACATCAGAGACGGAAGAATCAAATTAGAGTAGCTGCTGTTTCAGCCTTCTTGCTAGGTAGAAGTCACTAATCAATCTTATGGGTTTTAGTAGTACATGAAGTGCCAAAACCAGACAATTTTTCAAGATTAGATTTTAATATTTTCAAATGTCATAATGTTTTTTGAAAGTGTAGCTAGCACAAAGATAATTTCTCTTGAAATCGCTTCTGTTCCTCCCCTGTCCTTTTGTTTCCAGGCCTGGGAAATGTCTACTATTAACTCAGTTGCTAACACTTGGTTGAAATGTATTTTAAACTAATATTTTAATACCAACATCAATATTGAGTCTCTTCCTATTCCCTTTTCAATAATACTTTTTGCTTCATATGGTCTCTAAGTTGTTTTTTCAGATTCATGAAGGAGACTATATGTGGAGCAACTGTCAGTATTATCTATGTGCTTTTGAGCAAATAAAAAAAGTAGACCTAATTTGTAGCCCAGACCTGTGGATGTCTTGAGGTAGCCAGTTCTCTCAAATGGTCTGTCCTTTTGTCTCTGTAAAAAAATTCTGGGGCTTATTTAATATTTTATTTCTTTTAGGTAGGTATGTGTTTTAGATTTGGGGTTTTTTGTTTGCTTGGGTTTTTTTTTTTTTTTTTTTAAAGGCAATAGAAGGATCTTTATTTTTCATTTGTTTGCAACATATTCTTATGCCTGAGTGAATATCTGCCAAGTGACTGTAATAAAATAAATTTTGAATAAAATGGGACTGTTCACTTCTCTTCTATATATTGCAATGATTTTTCCATTATTAGGAAATTCTTAAAAGTTTTAATTTTTTGATCTTTTGCTTTTGTTGAATTTGGTGTTCACTGAATTTATGGATTGACGTTTTAATGCCAGATCTTTTTATAGATGGCTTTGCTTTTGGGATCCGATCTTTTTTCATGGGCTAAAAAAATGCTACAAAAGAAAACTAGTTTTGTACCTAAAAACTGAGATTAGTTGTGGTTCTTGAATTAATGGTGGAAGCCTTTTACTTTGTGATAAATTTCCTGAACTATCCAGTCTGCATGTTTAGTGAAATTGTACTCACTAAGTAGGTACTCAGCAGATTACATTACAGAAAAATTTCAGCTCTACTGAAATGCTTGAGTTGCAACATCAGCTTCTCTGAAAGAGTTTTAGGAGTACTAGAAATTAGGAGACCTCACTGTAAGCAAATCTGTAATTGCCAAGTGCTCTGTCACTCCTCAGAGGACATTCCTGCCAGCCCCTTCCCCAGCTTTCGTGTCTTCCTATGAACACATTCAAGTATCCTAATGCTCTTTTAAAATTATGGGGCCCATAACCTCACACAGTACTTAGGGAGAGGCCACATCTGTGCTAAATACAGCAGGAAAATCACCTCTTTTGACCAGCTGGTGATGCTGTGTTTGATGCACTCCAGGATGAGGTTTGCCCTCCTGGCTGCCAGGGCACAAACTGCTGACTTCTGTCGAGCCTCCTGTCAGCCAGCACCCCCAGACCGTTCTCCAGCCACTCCTCTCCCAACTTAGACTTGTGCCTGGTGTTGCTGTATCCCAGGTGTAGAACCCCAACATTTGTTCTTGTCGAATTGCAAGCCATGGATGATTGCCCAATACTCCACTTTATCCAGATCCCTGTGCAAGGCCTCTTGTCCCCTGAAAAAGTCAACAGCACCTCCTAGTTCAGAATTGTCCACAGACTTGCTAAGTATGTGTTCAACATTGAACAAACTGGCTCAAGAATTGAGCCCTGAGGAACATCGCTGGTAACTGCTCAGCAGCCAGATCCAGCCCCATTCACCACAACACTTTCAGCTCCACCCTTCAGCCAGTCCTTCACTCAGTGGCCCATGAACCTGGGTCTTGAGGAGTTAGGGTTTTGTCCTCCCCTTTTTTCTTTTACTTTTTCCCTTCTCAATCAGTCAAGAAGTCTCTTCTAGAGAAATGGAATTAAACCTTTGCCCCGCTGAATGCATTGGAGAGATTCTGTGTCTACTTTTGGTTCCTTCTGCACCAAAATTTTGTGTGTATGTGCATTTCTAATTGTTCTAATACTATGGAAGAAATAAATATGCATAGTCAGTTATGTAAGTTGCACACCTACATTTGGAAATCTGCAAGGAGATTGATTTCTGCAGCTGCTCAGAGTGTAATGAAGTCAATAGCCTTCATAAAATCTCAGCATCTGGTTGATGTATTTCATTTTCTGTAGTGGCTAATATTAGAAGTTAAGCAATGAGAATTATCTGCCATGGTGTACACTTACTCTATATGTGTACATATATATATGTCTGATGGGCAAGAGGATCTTCACAGACCTTTTGAATGTCACTATTTTAATTTGATCTATGGATAGTTTAATGCTCTTCTGTTCTTGGAGAACCCTATGGAATTCAGAGGGCTGCCTTAACTTTCAAGGGGGTATAATTTGTTTGTCTTCTTCGAGGAAATAAACATTCCATTTGTTAAATATGGTGAAACTTAATAAAATAAAGAGCAAAGTGGTTAATAATTAGAGAAGGTACTTGAAGACCCCAAGTAGTTGATTGCTAAATGGGTTCCATCACTGTTGAAAATGTCACTTCAGATTTATTTGTTTTATTCCAGACATCATCTTTTTATATTATGATGGAGAAATCATTTAAAATTCTAAATCAGATGTAGTCAGACAACTCAGTGTCCAGAAAAGCTGTATGAGGTGCATGTGTACTTACCAAGAGAAAAGATTATGTATATGTAAAGAGGCCAAAGGGTAGGCCCAGGCCAAGCAAGCTGGAATGCATGGATAAGCTGTAGTTGACTTTTGCAGGAATCAGCTTGACCATATGTGGACTTTGTCTGATCCAGTGTAGTATTCTCCATAACCCTGAAATATCAGACTGATGAATGCAAATAGAGATGTTTCCTTGCAAATTTCCCGTTGCTCTAGAAAGTGTTTTGCTGCTGTAATAGCTGGTTTCCATATATATTTGGTACCTCAGTAGGAGTAGAGACAGTTTAATACCTCTTTTTCCAGATAATGATACAACAAAACACTTAGCTATTCATTTCTGTTGAACTTGAGCTACAAAGTTCAATTATGCACAATTGAATTTTTCAGCACCTCAGAAATAGTAATTTAAAATATATCATTTCTACATGATACTGTTAAATTTATCAATAGACGGTGTTATATTTCTGAGTGGGTTTGGAGGATATGGGATAATATTTGCAAGCCTTCGATGAAAAAGAAAGTAATGTTAGAGCCAGTAAAAAGCATCTTCATTTTCACATATGCCACCCTCTTCTCCAACTTCTGTGGTGTTTTCTCTATGCTCTGATTTCTATATTGAGGCATAAAAAGAATATTCAGTAGCACTAGGTTTATGGAAATAGACATATTCCTGAATTTCTTCTCATGAGTCCTATGTTAGAAAGAGCTTTCTGAAAGCAAGAATCCGTTGGATATCTGCTAGCAGGAAGCCAGTGAGGCAGCTGGTGCAGCATTGGGCTCTCTTAGTGTTGTTTTTACACAGCACTGTCTTTGAGCTATATGACACTTAGGGTACTAGTTTCACAGATGCATACTGCAAGGATAGTTGGAGTTTCTGAAAATGCTAATTTCAATTTCCTTAAAAGAAGCCTTTGTATAAAAAGCACTCTGTCCCTTCAGGTGGAAATAGTGTCCCCTGCAATGGGTTTGGGGTTTTAACGGTGGTCCTGAAACGAGAGGGAAAGAGAAGGCATCCATTGTCTACAAAGAAGTGAAAAACTTAACTTTCAAGAATTTCCAGAAGTTAAAAGTTTCTTGTTGGTCTATCACGATCTTTATTCCTCATTCTTATAGTACTTTTAATTCTTCCATTAGAAGCATTATACTTGTGAACTTTACTACTCATAAGTGCAAGTGGGATATTTGTCTTTTCTCAGGACCAAGCTGTGTCTTTTACAGTAAACAAGCATAGAAACTTCTGATTTTTCTCTTCTACTCCTAAATTTAGATTGAGACAGAATAAGATCATAACAGTCAGAAGACGAAAACCTTTTAAGCATACTTTATTAAATTTGCTGACTTTTCTCTGTAATCTGATTGGCTTTTTCCTTTCTCCTAATGTCACTCTGTGCCGTATATCAAACTACAGGTGTACTAAAAGCTTTCACAGAATGTCTTTTAAAATAATGCATGGCATGGTAGTTTAGTATAAAATTCAAGTCAAGCTTCATTTGAGAGATTACAAATAAAAAACCTTCAAGTTATCGAAATTCTTCTGTCAGTCACAACATAACTAAACTTCATTCTACCGTCCATCTTGATCATCTAACATCAATGTTTCTTGAATTTTCTAAAGAATTTTTAACACAGTTGTCAAAAAGTACAGGAAACATGATTTTGCACTAAACTATGTGTAATGGTAGTTTTTGTTATTTAATTAGGCAATGCTTAGGTTTATGTAGTAATTCAAATGAGATTCCTCAGTTTAAATGTGGTCAATATACGTGGTCAGAATAATGAGGAAATAATTACAAACTACCGAGAACATGCACTAAAACTTGAAGTTGTAAGTTCTCCAATCTGGAGGCACCTTTTGAAAACAAAATAAAAAGTTTTTCAGGAGGTTGCCTAACATTCAGTTTTTTGATGCAGTAATTAGAAAGGGTACTTCAGCACACTATATTCCTTTTCCTGACTGTCTATAGAGTGGGGTTAGCAGGATGTGAGAGAGGAGAGTGGAGTATGTTGTTCTTTAGAGAACTAAGTTGAGTCAGTGAAGAGTACGGTGAAGATTCAAGCACTTAGGTGATGGGGGAATGAAAGGTAAGGGGAGTTTTTAGTGGTAGCACTTGAGACCTCCATTAGTCTTCTTTCTGCCTCTCCATGAGAATAGAAAGTCAGCCAGAATAGCTCAGGAAATGGTTTCTCACGGTCCGAGCTAGCATATAGAAAGCTTTGAAGAGCCCTTTTCCTCAGGATATCCTTTGAAATATATTTTTTTTAAACTGTGTTACTTTTTTTCAGTGATTCTAGGAAGACCTGTTTGGAATCATAGCTAAAGGACTGTGCTATGTTGCTTTGTAAAAGAAAAAATCAGGCAGTAGTCAATTTTTTTTTAAGAGCACATGCTCCTATGAAATGCTCGAGTGAACGGAAAGATGCTTTAAAGGAGACATATTTGATCTTTCCATTTGTGTAGTACCGGGTTCTATATGAGGCTGCTCCTCAGAAAGTAGAATCAGTTGTTGATTCTTCAGTTATTGAACTGTTAAAAAAGTTTCCAGCTCTTGCCCATATTCTGTTCACTGTGCTGAAAACAACCACACTGTTAATTCTTTTATGTCCTTTGTTCTTGACTTTAATGTTCCTTAATCTAAACTGAACTGCAATTGCCATCTGTTAGACCAGGCACTTAAATGATCCGAGTCCTCCTTCATATGGCTATACTGTATCTCATTATTTATTGTTCCTTTCAATATAGGATTATTGTTAAACTCATGCACCTAATAGCACCCATAGGAGGTAATTTTTGACGTTAGGGCCAAAATCAGATTTAAGCTTTTTCCCCCAGGCACTGTTTTTCAGCATAACAATATCTGTCGTTGCAGTCTTTTTTCTTTGAAGGCACAAGTGATCTCTATTCTGTCTCTCAAGGTACTCCTGGCATTAGCTTTTCTCATACAACTGTGTTGTCTGGTTCAAAATCATCTCTAGCAATCCAGAGAAGTCATCTTCTACTTGCCACTTCACTTATGTCCCTTCAGGTTTCTAGTAAGTTGCATTGGAACAGCCATTTCATTATCACTTCTCTGGGAACTCTTGATCCACTGAAAACTGTATTTTGGTCACTTCTTTCCACTCTATTTTGTAAAGTATTTGAATTTATCTCTTGTATAGAGATTTAAATTATTTGAAAATAATATCATTCAATATCACTGTAAGTTCACAAATAAATAAAGTTTTCCTTTTCCTGAATTGTAATGAAAGAGACGGTGTAAGTACAAGAGAAGTGTATTGCCTCACAAGACCCCATCGTAAGTAAAAAACAACACAATAGTCCATAGTTAAATTTGAAAATTCATTATAATCTTGATCAAAAAACAATGAAAGGAAGGAATGAAAGGAGTAGACATAGAAAATGAGTGCAGGAATGGCTCAATTACATTTTGGGATTGATCCTGTTCCCCACCTAAATAGATTAAGGAACTGACTGACTTTGCTTTCTACAGAATTCAGTTCATAAGAACACTCTTCATTTACTCTTTTTTTTTTTCCTGAATATTGGATTTTTCTCATCTAAGCCCCATTTTCTACATTAGTAAGATGATAGCAGTTCATATCACCAGAGTAACTGTACTGCAAAATTGACATTTGCAAATCTCAGGCGAGATTGTCAAAACACTCATTAACTTCAAACGAACGTATATTTTTCATTTTTATAAACTCAACTGTAGCGCCTTTGAAGTCCATAGCAGAATTAGTTTTAAACTGTTGTATATAGTTTTGAGCTTTTATATATAAAACACACATAGAGAGAAATATAATAGGATGGAGAAGAGGATAGTGCCTATTGTCATATTTTTTCTACATCAGTTGTATACATCAGATCTTGCATCTATAATATTGTTGCAGAAGGTGCTTAGTTTACTCACATTGCTAATGACTGTTGTGTTACCATCCCACACAATTCAACAGTACCAACTAGGCTCTTATCAGAAAATAAAATTGGAGACCTCATAATAGGAGATGATTATGATTGTAATTTTTGTCCTCCCTAGAAGGCAGTCCACTTTTAAATAGGTTATCTTGTCTAGTTTCTTGAGTGATTTGTAGTGTAGCATATTGTAGAACATGCTGCAGTAGTCTAACTGGAAGAGACAAAAGCACGGATGATGGTAAAAACCATGATGTCTAGTAAAGAACTACCTCCGGGCTTTTATATGCCCAGGTATTCTCAGAATCATCTTCTCAGAGATTTCAACCAGGAACCAAGGTGTTCTCATACATCAGCCAAATTTTAGTTCAGGAAACTGCATCCATCGAGAAAACCACACATATCTATTGAGGGAGAGAGAGAGAGAGTGAGCAGATGATCTTTTTCTGAGAAATAGAACTGTTTTCTAGTTTCTTGAAAATACCTAATAAAATAATATCTTAAGAATATAAGTCCATTAATGGAAAAAAAAAAAAAAGTGAAACTCTAATAGCAATAGCTATAACTGTAGATTAAAGTAAAAGGGGAAAAATGTATCCATACCTGTAGAATACAAGCATTATTTTCTGAAATTCATTTTTCAAACTTATTATCAGATAATTATCATTACGAAAATTACTTAATTTATTCGTCAAAAGCATGTTTTCTTGCTTAACTGAGCACCAAGTAAATGAGTGAGGAAAGTTCAGCACTAAAAGAAACTGAGTATCTGCAAAATAGTCAATAGTATAATGAGGAATTCCATCATACCATCATGAAATATGTTGAATATAAAGTAGGAAAAATCACTTATGTTAATATTCGATTTGCTCACTTGAATAGCTGGTGATCAAGGAAGTTCTAAATTTCATTTCTCTTTTCATTAATGAACCATTACTAATACTTATTGATTATTTTAGTTGCCAACTACTTCGCTTTTTATTGGGAAAAGGACTAGTGAGTGGGCAGGACTGTAAGACAGTCATTGCAACTGAAAGGTATTTTCAGCAAAATAAATGATGTCAATTTATTGTCATTTTAAGGAAACGGGTGGTCATTTCCTTTTTCAAAAAAAAAAATTATTCTTAAATAAGGAACTTAATCTTGCTGTAATATCTATCTGTTAGAGAGGAGCCGTTACAGCAAAGAGTAATGTACAGACTAAATTACAGGGAACCTATTTTCTCTATAATTGCATCAAATGTATTAGCAGTTTGGTTCTAATTAGATTGTTCTTAGTGAAATTCTATTAAGAATCTATAGTTATTGGTTTTCAGCATTCTATTCAGTTATACTTCCTCTTCACTGCTAAAAACAAAATAATGGAAGAACCACTTTTTTTCCTGTGCAACTGCAACATGCTGTGCAACATTAAAAAAAGCTCTAAGAAATGCATTTGAATGAAGAAGTGGTCATCTTGGAGGCCCTTATCTTCCTGAAGTGTTAGCAATTAGCTGGTGTTGGTACTCCATCCTCCAGTGGGAAAGCTAGAATCACCCTAGTGAATCCAGTTATGAGCTCATGTACTTTCGTGGGTAGGGAAAGTGTGCTTTGGTGGTGCATAAGTCATGGACACAGCTGTGACTGACAAATTGTCTCTAAACACTTGTGGTTCGCAATGGCCATATGGCATGTGTTCTTCAAACAACTGCTAGTGTATTAGGGGAATATTCATTCCAGTATTGTGGTGGCGATAATTGCCCGGAATATGTATCAAATTACTGTTAACTAGGACAGATTTTTCACTTCTGTGTGCCTTAAATGGGACTTCTGTGTACTATTGACAGAAAATAAGAGGTAGCTTTTCTTTGAGGTTTTGATATAATAACTGTGACTACCATATCTTGCTCTCAGCTACATGGGAGTAATGCCATAAATGGTGAGGATACAGGTATTTGAGATAGTGTGAACTATCAGCATTACCTTTTCTGTAAGGGAAGTCGGCTGCAAGTAGGTTACTGATTCCATCTCTCTCAAGAATGGACTCAACAAACAAAGAGTTTCTGAGCAACTGCAAATATAAGTGAAGGTATTTGCCTTATCTTCAAGCTATAAATGCCTAGCTGATTTCCATGGGAAGCATAAGCACATTACCAAATTCTTAAGACTAAAAGGCGAAAAGCAGTTTATGATCAGCACTCAATAGATAAGGTTGAGATTTCTGCCTGGCATCTACCTCCTTCAAGTCTTTCCAGACATCTTGAAGCCAGCCCCAGATATATAACTATCTGCAATTCATGAGTTTGCTTTTGGTGGGGAGGGGAGATGGATTTTTGTCTGTGACCATATTACGCCGTTAATGTGTTTTCCCAGCCAAGGAAAGGCCCTACCATTCTGTACAGTTTTGGTCCTCGTGTCATGGCAGTGCTTTACAGTCAAATCAGGAAAATGTGAGAAGAGCGTGAAATCCCTTACCCAGAGAAGGAGCTGCCTTCCTGTGCACCAGCCGCAACTTTTCCTCCACGCTCTCTCTGTGCCTGACCTGAAGGCACAGATGGTTCAACTTCCAGAGTCTGGACAAGACAGCTTGCTGAATGTGTTCATGGGTCATTTGAGCCAGACTATCAACAAGTTAGTTGCAAGTGAAAGAAGACCTAGGTTTATTTTCAGAATCTGACCAGGTGTATCCTAATCAATCTCCCATCATCTTTTAGACCGCAGGAAGAGATTGAGTTGCTTTTCTGTAAATAATTATTGTCTTTATGCACATATATGTGTGTATGGAGAAAAAGATGTATTACAAGGTGCAACAAGCTCTTATCTATTAGGAGTACTTGTATTTTGACAGAAAGGTCCTGAAGTTGTTCAGAGGATGAATTTGACTGACAGGTGTATGTTTCTATCTTCTTTAATTCAGTGTGCTGCAGTAAAGTTTAAACTTCCAAATTTGATGCCTTAAGTTTTAACTTTTATATTTTTCAAATCCTGTACTGCTTAGTATGTAACTCTGATACTTAATATAGCCTGTTAGTTACTGTTCTCTCATGCTGGTTAGACATAACAAACCCTCTCTGGGCCTGAACTCAAGGACACCCTGTCGTCCCAGACCCCAAAATATGCAAACTAAAGCCTCCGACATGGGGAGCAAACTTGGGGT
>VZTA01011535.1:0-10038 GCA_013398855.1 Mohoua ochrocephala
AAAAAAAAAGTAAAGAAAAAAAAAGATGCTGGAGCCAAGGCTAGTTCAGGTCAGGTAGAAAACATTAATCCTGGTCAGCAGCTACAGGAGTTCAGCATCTACACAAGTGAAACCTCATGGCCCCTGTTGTCCAAACCTACATTGTCCAGGAGAGGGGCAGGAAGAGCCAGAGCAGGAAGCTCTTCGCAGGGCCAGCTGGCTCCAATCAAAAGGAATTGTTACAGGCTGAGGAGTGCTCAGGCTGCTCTACACAGGTCTTGGAAAAGAAGCTTTAACAGGAAGCTTAAGCTGCCCCGCAGTCGTACAACCGCACAGAGATGACACAGAAGATTTCCATCACCCTCTCATTTGTGTGCCTTTAATTGTGCTCCCTTGGTAGCTTCCAGACCCGTCTGTTCCTGAGCTATTCCCAATAGCTGCCTCGTCTCCTACTACCAGTGGTTCCCTGCTACCCAAGTCTTGGCTTCCTTTTTGTCCCAAGCCCTCCCCCTACAAAAAGGTGGGGTAAAACTGACTCCACCTCCATGGCTCAGGCGGGAACTGCTCTACAAGGGTGACCGGGAGCCATCTCGACACGAAGGGAGGCGTGAGCAGGGCTGAGAGAGTGGCACGGGCAGTTTGGTCCATAACAGAACAGCCGAGAGGATCAGTGATTCTCAGGGTGGAGATAGAACCTGCAGACATTTTGGCTGTTAAGTTCTACCAGGCCCTCACTAAGCATACAGAGAATGTGCTTTTGAAAGTTTTATAATCCAGCCAAGTTTGGATGGATTTTTATATTAATGGGATGGGGGAGGCGAGGGGGGAGGAATACAAAAATACTCTGCTGAAAGGCCTACCATGCCAGACAGTCAGATGACAGAGCTTTACTATATAACACCTGAATTCTTTAAAGCACTGAGGAAAAAAATTAAGAAGGGAGAAAAAACCCCCTCTGCCGCCTGGCCATGTTCTTAGATATTAACTAAAAGTCTGGGCTGAATTTCAGAAATACACAGACTGCTGTAAGAAATACTGAAACGAAAACCCACACTTGGTCTCTCAAAATGAATTTGAGACATAGAACCCAGGTCTTCCTATCATGTAAAAGGTACTTGAAGCATGCAGAAAGCTACATGTGATGTAAGGTTCATTTTCTTTTTGTCAGAACTGTTTTGCAATCTGTGTGCATTTGGGCATGCAGGAAAAAGGGGGAAAAGAATCTCCTGAAACAGAATGAGGAAATTGTTAGACACCAGACAGCACTTTAGATGAGATGAGATTCCAGGCTTGGAAAATTTTGTTAAATGGCAGAAAACAAATCCACCAGTTGTTAGTTCTTTCTGATGCCCTCTCCTTGCTTGCAAGTCCTTATCTCACAATAATAAGCTGTTTTACTTAGAGTGACTTATAGTCATGCTGCAAGAACTTGATCTGTAGCAAGAGCCAAGAGTGACAACAGCAATGAACAAGATCAAATTTTCACAACATTGCCTAGTGGCAAACCTTAAGTAGGCTTATGAGCAGTGTGTTGGTTAAAATCTCTCCACTGCTACTTTGTGCCTAAAAATAATCATTTATCTAAAATGAAGCATTTTGCACAGTGAACTGATTCATGAACTATCACATTACCATAGTTCAGTTAAGACCTACCTCTAAAAGGCCTGGAAAATGTATTAAAAATTTAATGCTTTTATATTAGGAGGTTGGAAATTTTTGTTTCTCCCATTTGACAAGCACATTCGGGATTAGAATCATTGACATCTGCTAGATTTTCATGGTTTTCCTCTTTGGGTATGTTTTACACAGCGAGTCTTTTGTACGAAATACTTTTCACATAGGTGAGTTAAAAAACCCCTGTAAAATCTTCTTGAGCTAATGTATGTTATCAGATGGTAGTCTTGATGAACTTGTATCTAACTGGGGTGTTTATCTCAAGGCAGGAAATTAACACTCAGCACCATGTGCAGTTTAGGTGGAAGACATGACAAACCAGTGCAGAGCTCACTGCTGACAATATTTTCCAACAACGTTAAAGTAGCGGATGTTTTCACCTAAAGTGTGGAATGTAGTGTCCTCAAACTAATGACAGCGTCACATCTTTAACTGAGGATGTGCCAGACTATAAATCCTCTCTTTCTTTACACCAGTTTGCATAAAAATGAATGATTTGGATAATCTGTGATTTCTTAATCACAGTGAGGTTCTTTACTTCAGCTAAGCTAACAATTAAAAAAAAAAATCCAACCCCAGTTTATTAAAACATAAAGTTACTTTTAATCTGTGGTACAGATTATTGAAAAGGGGGAAGACCCACCTCTTATTGATTTTTTTATATTTATCTGGAAAGAAAACATGTAAAAACATGTACATGCCACACAACTTTGAGGCAAACTGATGAATATGCCTGGGGAGTACCCACCTGCCCTCTGCAGAATTCCAGTGTACGTTCAGCTACTGCTGTGGCAAATAAAGCACTGGGAAAGACTACAAACCAAAAAAGCCCATTTCCATCTTTCATACACACATGAATTGCATAACATCTTCTATATGTGTAAAAGCAACACTAGTTGTTGAAGTACAAGCCTAAGTTCTGTTCTCAAAGTTTAAAGTTTTCCTTAATAATATTAAGGACATTTTTGGATAGCTTTGATATATGTCTGTCTGTTCTGAACCATTTTTAAGCCTCCAGATCAAAATGATAAACAACAGCTTGAGCGACTTAAGTTCTCATCCCTTAGGCTATAAAATATTTGAGGAACTCTAAGAATATCAACTGGAGGATCATTCATAGCTCCATCAATTAAGCAAAACACCCTAACACAGAGCAACAAATAGATTTTATTTTATAAAGCCCTAAATAGACACAAACAGGTTTCAGCCTCAGGTTTCCAGCAAGTGTCAGAAAACACCTTTGTAAGTAAGAGAGCTTACTTTGGCTGGAGGAGAACTGTTGTGCTGGGCCTCTTTTGCTTGTCCCTTGTCTTCAGGTAAGGTTGGCATGGTGGGCAGCGTGAAGCACGTGGAGCTGCAATGTGGACTAAGAGGACCATGCACTGCTGGGAGTATCTGTTTCAAGTTAGCCTGAAGGCATAAGCGCGGGGAGGCCTCGTGATCTGCAGGCTGGGTTAGATGCCAAAAATACAAATCAAATCCGTTTAAAACTCTGTGCTCAAAAACTGAGATCACTTTACAATAACAAACAGTATTAAGGTTTAAAATTAAAAATGCTATCTTGTGTTTTATTAACTAAGGCTTTTCAAGGTCAAGTATAACTTAGCAAACGCATTCAAAACAGAACAACCTTCAGTTCTTGTTGCTATTTCCACCTCTTTCCTCCATTTTACAGATTTTCATTTTGTCACTGTGATGTGATCAAACTACCCTCTCTAAATATCCTCTAAGAAGTAAACAGCATCCTGGATATCACAGAACAACAGAATGGGTAAGGCTGGAATGGACCACAGTGGGCCATCTGGTCCAACCTCCCTGCTCAAGCTGGGTCATCCCAGAGCACATGGAAGACAATTGCATCCAGAAAGTTGTTGAATATCTCCAGTGAGGGAGACTCCACACCCTCTCTGGGCAATCTGTTCCAGTGCACAGTCACCTGCACAGTGAAGAAGTTTTTCCTCATGTTCACGTGGAACTTCCTGTGCATCAGTTTCTGCCCTTGCCTCTTGATCTATTGCTCAGCACCACCAAGCACAGTCTGGATCCGTCCTCTGACACCTCCCTTCAGATACTGACAGATACTGATGAGGTCCCTTCTCAGTCATCTCTTCCATAATATGCCTTTTAGTAACTAATAGTCTTAATGCTACAGAGCATGATCTCAGATCTCAGAGGACCACAACCGATACCCCAGAGGGTGGCACTCTTCCTTTGAGCAAGAGCCAGACTTAGGTGAACTGTGCAAAGACTTGGTGTACCTCTGCACAAGACAGCAGGGTGCAAGACACTTCCAAAGCAAAATAGCAGAAACGCCCAAAGAGGGGAAAAAAATCCCTACCTATTAGCTGAGAAAATTCTCATTATTAGTATCAAGGGGAGGCACTGCATTCACAAGGACAACATCAGCATGAAAGCCTGTACCAAAGTCTGAGGATCAGCAGTGCAAAGCACAAATCAGTCCTTAGAGTGGCAGTGGATGGGTTGCAATACTTACTGTGACACCCGCCCAGGAATCAGGGGACCGTTCTCATCAATACATCAGTGTGCTCATCACTGGGAAAAGGAAAAAATCAATACATCACTGCACTCCCCGGCGGTGCCTGCAGGTCACACACACACAGCTGAGACCACCTGGTGCACAGACTGGTGACTGCTGACTACTGCACTGTAAATCAACCTGCTGCAGTTCTCCCTTCCATTTCAGGAGTGGGCAAAGAAATGTATTCAGGAACATGTCAGTTTACTGAGGTTGCCAATTACATTTGTCACAATACATCTGTTGCTTTAAAAAAAAAAAAGCAAAAAGAGGCTAAACCATTCACAAGAAATACTGAAGCAGTCTCAGTAGTGACAAGTGCCTCACCTCAGCTCTCACAGAAAGAAATCTGTGTTGTAAAACCTACAAAATGAGTGAAAAATTTGGACTACAGAAGCTGCTAAGACCAATGCTTTTATTAGGTTTATTTCACATTACGTTGGAAACCTTATTTTCTCTTTCAATAGAAGAGGAATACAAGGCCATCTCGCATGAACTTTAATGCAGAACTAATAGTTTGTAAAAATGATCCTACACAAGTATTAGTATGTTCAGGAAAAAGTAATTATACCATTGCAGTTCCTTGATAACAACTCTGAAAAAGATGCAGCATCTTCATTATGAAGACCAAGATACAGACTCTTTCTGAACAAGGGGCATAAAGATTTTTCAGAGCTGTGTATGCTGTAGGGACAGCATGCTTCAAAGTTTTCTAGACATGTTCAACCTGTTACAGGTGATTTTCTAACTCTGCTAAAGTAAGTGGTAGTTCATGTTTGTATCATGATTTTACCCACTTCTGACTTCAAATAAGAGCAGAGGAAACTTCCTATGAGTAAAAAGCTCTAAAAATGGTTATTAAGGCAAAACATATTTAAAGTTCCTAATATGATGGAAAACAGGTATTTATGATTACATGTATTTTAGTAACTCCACAGAGATTAGAGAGATAGCAGTAGCACTGAATATCTGTGTCTTTTGACAATTTAATATCTTTGCATCAGCCACCAACTATTAGCAACACATGAAGATGAGATGGAAGCAACATAACAAAAAAAGTGACACGGACTTGCTTTTCATCTCTGTAACAAAATCCTGGCATCCTATGCAATTCTTGAGTTTGGAGGAACTCAAATTCAAATAGAAAACAACAACAAAAAAGAGAAGAGATTTAAATCTGGCTGTTTATCTAATTCCTCTTAGTGTTTGGCTTATGAATTTATTATAGTTCTGATACATTCAACCCAACAGAATGCTGGGCCTGAAAAATCAGGAATGTTTCGAGTCATGGCCAAAGCATGTTTGCAGTCCTACATGGAATTGTAGAAGCTGTTGCACCAAAGTGGTTTATTCCCAGTCTTAGCTGAGTTCTTAGTACATACTAAACTTAAAAAAGTAATGCAAGTTATCTTGAAACAAGAAAGAGCTGTTAAGCACATCAAGTTTCAGTTCATTTTTCAGATTTAAAAAGCAAAAAATCTTTAAGAGAAAAAGAAATAAATCAGCCGGCTTGTCTAAGAATAGAAAGGGACAAATCCTGAGCTGTGTTGTCCTAGAGATGCAGCACAGAAAGTACAGCCAAGGGAAAATGGAGGGTAGAAAGATGAATTTATGCCACCTTAACAACCCCCAGATTTGGAGTGGACCGAGTTCAGGCTGTCTCTGACACAATTAGAACCCTACTCTGATTTCCTTACAGAGCTATCTTGCAAATAGGAATAAGCTTCAAATCTCTGTGCTGATCAGCAGGAAAATTTCTTCTTCTGACTTTCCATTTTTTCCTAATACCACTCCAGAAAACCCCAGTGCTGAGGACTATATTGGAGCAGTGAAAGCTTGCACATAATCATTCATATTCTTAAGCTTCTTAAAACAAAAACCATCTTTGCACACCTTGACTGCACAGCTGCAGCCCAGTACACTCCAAAGTGAGGGCTACTACATACTGGTATTTCAATATAAGGATGTGGTTCAATTAATAAACTATGTGATTTGGAACTCCCAAATTATTAATTTTTCAGTCTAAAAGCTTAGTTTTAACCACTGCAGTGTTCTTAAAATCAGTAGTCCTGATTTATTAAAGACTTTATGATGCTTACCCAGCACAAACATCACATACTGTAAATGCAAATGGATATACCATGCTCTGCAAGGAGTTCTGCCATTTTCTGATCAGTTACTGCCTTCTGGTATTGGTAGGAAAGGCAAAGGTTTAGAAAGGATGGAAACTTTAATATTAGTGAATAAATGTTCTTCCATCACTGCTGAAGTGACCTTATGTCCCTTTAGCTGGGCAATGGAAACAGCACCAGTAAATGTCACGTGGAGTCAAAATGCATAGAAATAGGGGGCTTTGTGAGAACACTCTACAAGAATTAGAGGAGCTTATCTGCATGTCAAAAATGTAGATAGAAAATAAAGAAATGTCCTTGGAAAATTTTTGTCTCCGGAAGGTACGTTTTTTCTTTTTCAGCAGAGCATTAGGGAAGAGTGCAGCCTTGGAGCTCACAGAAATTCACACCTCTATTTACAAAGCCAGCTGACAGCTTTACGAAACCCTGAGCTAGAGTGTGGAGAGCATGACTAGCCTGGTTCTAAGCCTGGCTCACCTGCCAGCTGAATAGCCTTTGGAATCATGCTACCATTAGCTCTGCCAGCTTTATTTCCTTTCCACAAGCACAAACATGTTTCAGTCAAAGAAGGAAATGATACTTTAACAATACATGCAATACAGTGAGGTACCAACTGAAACACCTGTAATTACTGGCCCCGAAGACACTGAAAGGAGAGACAAAAAAATACACCTGCACTTTAAAAACAGTCAAGGTGCATGAGCACATATTAGCATCTTAGGCACTGAAATAATTTCAAGATCCTGTTATTTCTATTTCTATTTCTTTTTTTTCTTCATTGATCAAGCTCTGTCTGGCCTGTCTCTATCTTATCAAAGGATGTCATGACATTATTGTAGTGTTTTATCAAAGTAAATGATCTCTCCCAAAACTCCATTCTTTCAGAAATTGCAAGAGCTTCAAAATTATATTTTAAAATGAAATGCTTGTAGAGATTAACTCACATGTCACAGGCAGAGCGGATGTGGGTGAAGATCTACAATCTCGGTCTGCACGAGCCTTGTGCACCTACAAAATGAGTTAAAGAAACACAAACAAATTACCTGACCTATTCACCAAATTCTGCTCATTCCCACACTAAGAGGAGATAATCTAAGGAATAAAAGTAAGAAAAAGAAATAAAAGAGAGGACGGAGTGCTTTTTAACATTTTGGTCTGTTATTATAAACTTACTGCTTAAAATAGTTAGGAAAAAAATGATCCCCTGAGCTCAAATTTGTAGTCAGATATAGATCAGTGAATGCAGAGAACTTTCTTTTACCACTGTGTAGGCTTAGAGTACAATCTCCAGGAAATGGAGATCTGGGAGCTCTATTCCATAAAAGGGAAAAGTATTTAGAGGCCCTTGGCTTTCAGTGTGTTCTCTCTGCAACTCATTTTACCATAGTAGAGAAAGTTAAGTATAATCAGTTAACTTCCCCTGGCTGAGTCACGGCTGAGCCCGTGTCAGCGAAGCCTCAGAGAAAGGTGCTTCACTCCATCTCCACCGATAGCTTGGCACCTGACCCCGAGTGCTCTGTCACGTCACAACAAGGGTACGCGAAAAAGAGCAGAAATAAACAGCTCAGAAAGCATTTTATTAATATTTCTTGACCTCGTGCTGCCTGCGGTCGAGTCAAGCAACTCTCATTTGTCAACAGCGGGGGTTGCTTGCTCACGGACGGAGCTGAACTGCACAATTCTGAGTGGCTTTTTGGAACGTTTTTCTTTGTTGCCTTGCAAAGTGGTTGTAAAACATTGCCCTATTAGAAAGGTATCTTTTTGCACTTCTTTTTGCATAGCTCTAAAAACATATGAAATTCACGTAACATTTTGAGTTAGGTTTTGCAGCTTTTGAAGTACTTCAAACACAGTAAATTTCCTTCCAAAAAAGTCTGAGCAAAACAGGGTGTTTCTCTTATGTTTGTACCACAAAAGTGTTTTCAAAGACAAAGCATGATTACAGCTTAAGATACAGAGTCTGTTAGCATACATTAGCTATCACCAAAAATTTTTAAAACCCCAAACCACAACACAACAAAATAAACAAACCCCCTAAACCCAGATCCAGAATATCTTAATAGAAACGCTTTGAAATTTTGCATTAGGACTCCAAGATCTTTGTATAATAGGAACATTCACTGGGAAAAGGAAAAAAAAAACCCACAACTAAAGCTGACTCATGTACATTCTTGCCCTGTGTGACAAAAGGTCCTACATGGAAATTGGAAGACATTTTCTTCATTGTCTGCAACACAGGAAAAAAATTGACTAGTAGTTTCCTACTGCATCTCATCTTTCATCACTCAGAAAAGAGTGGTTTTTCATGTTAAATACTCAAGTTTGCAAGATATTAAGATCCTGCTTCAGCCAGTTCAGAAAACCAGGGAGTCATAGCCCCAGGACTAATACAAGGCACCTCTGTGGTAACCTTAATGACCCGAGTCCTACCCATGCTAACATCCATACAACTGTACAAGGTAAAATGTGGAAGACAAAGTGGTGTTTCTGTTTATAGGATACAGAACAATTCCACTGGGGCATGCAAAGTGTATGTGCAACCACCTGGTTGTGTGAATTCAGAGGATCTGTTCTCATTTTGAGATTAATTCCTGAGCATCCTTAAATAATATTCCTTAAACAATACTTCTTGACAATCAGAACACTTCCAGGTTGCAGCCTCAGAGACAAGGGATAAATGTGAATAATTCTGTCACAAAAATATTTTAAAGAAAGACACTAGCAAAAGCTGAAGGAAAATAAAATTTCTAAAAACCTTCCCTCAAACCCAGTGGTTACAGAATTCCTTTGGACTACAAGCTACACATGTAGGACTTGATTTACAGAACAGCATGACAGGAAAGAATCTCCTTTTCTGCTTCCTGTTTTCCTCATAGCTCAGGAGCACATAAAACTGGATGGTTTTCAATAATCTGCTTGAATGAGAGAAAGGAAAAGTTAGGTCAGGTGGAAAGTAAAATGTTTTGATGCATGTCCAGCCTGACATGCATCCTGGGAGAATATCTGCAGTAATGGGTAGTTATGACACTCTTGAGACTTGAAAACCAAAACGTTTGGGGGTGAGAGGTGGCGCTGGTCCAACAAGACCAACCGCCTCAACAAGGCATTCGGTTTGGTTATGTATTAAAAAATTTACATCAGAGTTTAAAGAAATCTGAAAACTAACTCCAAAAGAGTTTAGTGGAAAATGTTTTCTGGGAGTTCTGTACTCAACTCCTAGAGGATCCATTCTGATCCCAGCTTTAGCTTTTCCTTGATACGTTAAGAGAAAGAGCAATTGGACCTGATTTCACTCACAGGCAATCATTTTAACATAACTAAATGGAAACTTCAGACTTACTAAAAGATCATAACTGTGTTTGAAAATAGCACTTTTTTTTCTGCAAAATGTCAGCTTCATTTGTTTTAGCAATGTTTTTACAGTTTCTGTTTTGTTAGCAGACAGTGTTTAGATTTACTTCTCTTACAGCAAAGCATGTGGAGGAGTGGCTTACAACCACTTCTTCTTCTTGCAAGAATTCTAGGCTGAATTTTATGCTGCAGACAATCAGCAAACAGATGAAGAATGTACATATTTTAGAAACACTGAGGAGCAGTATTTCACTAGCTTTTTAGACTAGTAGACCCAGATTTTAAAAAAAGGTATTTCTTTTAAGGTAAGCCTATTTTAGGCAGCCTGAAAATTTCCCAACTCCACTTTTTTTTTTGGGGGGGGGG
>VZTA01011545.1:0-20664 GCA_013398855.1 Mohoua ochrocephala
TTATTTTACTAAGAAAATATGCAGCTTGAAAGTTTTCTATTTTGAATTATTGGCATCATTCCATTCCATTTGAGTTACATAAACAGATCACAGCTCATCACCAGTTGTCAAACCCAGCTGGTTCTTCTAATATCAGGCCAATTTCTTGAATTTCAAATGCACATCATCCCTAATGACTGAATACCTAACTTCCAATTCATTCATTTGAATCTGAGGCGTAAAACGAGTGCCAGGCCCTTTGTTGAATCAGGAAAGCTGAAAAGCACATAGAAAAATTAGAAATTAGAGATGCAAACACTGGCAAAACAGAAAGGAAGATAAACTTCTACTTGTTGTTTGTAAGTACTTCCTAAAGCTGCTCAGAACTCATATGAAGGCTGCAATATCAAATGAAATGGCAGTGAAAGCAAACAGATAAGGAAAAGGAGAAATCTGGTAGGACACAGGGAAAATGAGGCAGTGCTGCTGTTTCAGTGTGGCTTCAGTGAATTTGCCAGTTTACATCTTAGAAACCTTGCAGGACTGCAGTGAAGCATTTAATGTAATACAGAGGGTTCTGAATGCTGGCAGAGAAAGAATCAGAATACCTTGAAGAGCAATGTCATTATCTCAAAATTTACAGTGATTAAAATTTTTCCAAGCTTTTTATTTTCCCTTTCATCAGAGGTTTTTTCCCTTCTAACTGATCGTTCATTTTCAGTCCGTTGTTAAACAGCTTTATCAAATGAAGGCTGGGTGGCTCTGTAATGAGAACACATCCAATAAAAATGCTTTCAATTACATTTTTAAACTGCAAAATATCAAATTACTGCTGTATGAGGATACTCCATTGAAAACTCCGGGATTACAAGAGAGGTCATTATGTTTCTCTGCTACATGGCTTTGAAGTATAATACCAGAGTGTCACCTTAAATATGATTCATTGAAAATGTTACAGTGAACAAACCAATTTTTCATTTCTAGAGCCCTGCAATCAATGAAAGAGTTCATACGAAGCAAGAAACAGTGTAAACTTTAATTTCTTTATTTCTATCACTACTAGAACTTTTGGATGATAAAACAGAAAATATTTTTTAAAAATGTGATCTAGTTTTCACTATATCTGTGATTTATTGAATTCTTATATTTCTCCTCAAAGCAGTTATATCCATAAGTGCTACTTCATTTCATCTTTTGGTTCTCATTCACTAGCTAACATTGGGCTGATAGAGAACTGATGGAGTTGCAGGAGATCCAAGTTTAGCTCCTTATTTTGTCATTCCCGTGATGCCTTTCAGAAATTAATGTTCCAATGTAGTTAAGTTCCATTTGCAAAAGACATTTAGATACTCAGGAAGCAGTGGAGCATGAGTGCTGAATCACTTGGTTTTAGAAATCTTACCCAAATCCCTCTGCGGTCAAGTTCCCAATTTCTGAACTCAGGCTTTCTTAATCACCAGGACTACAGATTTTTCAAAGAGGCCGTATCTAGCATAAACCACTTTTTTTTGCAAGAAAACACCAAACCTCAGACCTTTCCATTCAGCATTAATTTTACCCACTTAACTACTGAGTATCACACACCTATTAATAAAGTTCCTTAGGGCAGCGCAGGTGAATAGCTGCATTTTCTACACGCTGCCAGAATGACCTGTACATAGATTAATGTGGGAGAGTACAAATCTAAATGAAAAATTTAATGCTTTGCAATGGCTCTTTAGCAGTTTGGAGTCATGTCATGTTCACTAGAATACACCATGTGTGCAGTTAGAGCTGTTTCCTTCCCAAAGGAGGAAAGGTGGGAGTTCTTTCCTGCAGTATCATCTAGAGCACCCCATTCTCAGGGTGGGCATAAGGTCCTCCAGCAGTTTGTTCCCTGGGCACAAGTGGGGTCCTGTCAGGAATGAAAGGCTCATGCCACGCACGACATTCAGATCATTAGTGGCTGTGAAAGAGAAGCAGTAAAGTGGATTTCATTACCAGCAAACATAAATCGTGATTGCAGTTCCAAAGTGGAGCACCAGGCCAAACTTAGCCCCCTTGGTAAGGT
Organism: Mohoua ochrocephala; assembly: GCA_013398855.1. NCBI lineage: Eukaryota > Metazoa > Chordata > Aves > Passeriformes > Acanthizidae > Mohoua > Mohoua ochrocephala. The sequence continues at coordinate 2,030 of VZTA01011545.1, forward strand.
GTGTGCACCGAAACAGGACCAGCAGGATTCCTGTGTATGGGAATTCAGAGCACTGCACAATGCATGGGTCACTTATGGAGCTCTGTACGTTCCCTCTGGGTTTGGAGTAGGTACCACAGAGCCTGATTGCTCCACCATCCCACACAGATGGAGGGAATCTCACCTTTCAAGCATCAGCTTAGTGTAATTTTTAAGAGCATATTTTACTTTTTACACATTTTTGTGGTATCACAGAACACTATATTCCTGCTGGCAGATGGAATGCATGGTTTACCAGAACTAAATTAACTTTCAAGAGTAAATCTGTTTCCCTCTCCCCTTGACAGATCCTGCATAAGAACAATATGCCTCTCTTTTAGACTGTCTAGGGCCAAAACGTCAGGTAGCAGGGCCTCTGATACCTGTGCTGCTCGCACACCTTAAAAAGGGTTTCTGTAGCATTTTACTCTTCTCGACCGCCTTAAAAATGTCACATGATATTTAGATTCCAAACAATTTTTGCTTATTTCCTGCTTGATTTGTATTATGCGTTAAGGACTGTTGTATAATGATTTGCTTTTTGTTGTTCAATGAGCAACTCAGCTTCCAGCTGTGATAAAGCAAACATCTGTCCTTTTCCTGGTGCTAACGTGGGAGGCCATATGGGCACTGAGAAGTTCACAGTACGAGAACTGCATATTAATGATTAGCTGCTTTTCTTCTAGCACAAGGGGTTTCTTAATATGAGGGGTGATAAAACAGAACCACAAAATAGCAGAAAAATTCGGGTTAGCTCTTTGGAGGTCACGTAGTCAAAGCAGAGCTGGCTACATCAGGTTGCTCACAGCCTTGTACAGTCACAGTCCAAGTAATTATCAAATGTGCAGGAACTGGACTAAAAGGAAGAGGAATAACTCTGTCAGTCCCCCTCAGACCATGTATCCCTATCCAATCAATCCATTAATATAGATAAAGGAGTATTAGGCACGACTTCAAATGTTCCGTGCTCCTTAACATTAAAAAAATGTATTTGTGTAGTTCCAGGTATCGATTGCACAAAATGGGGGATAGCGCCAATATTCATAAACACCTGAAGGGAGGTTGTAAATTGAAAACAGGGAATAATGGAATTTTTTTTAGCCATTGTGCCAAAGCTGCAAGGAAATAGTCCATGTGCAAAGATATTTACAATTATGAGCACAAACTAAGTAAAAAAGCCCGTGATTGCTCTGACCTTCAACTCATTACGTTACTAATTGCCTTCATATTCCTCAATATAAAATAAACATGTTTTAATTATATTTATGCACTAGTGCATTTGAAGTTTGGATAAACACTCATGAATAAATGAAAAACCCAATGAGCACCAGACTTCATAAGAAAAGCACTGACAAAAGATTTAATTGTAGCTTTGAGAGTAGTTCTGATGCAACATCATCCCACCTAGCATAAGTTTTAAATTATATTTGATTATAATGATTATAACTTCTTACATAAAGCAATCACTTGACTGACAATTGCACGGAAGAGAGAAAGGAAACCTAGCAACATGGCAATTCCTGTTATTATAGATGGACCCTTGCAAAAAAGTATCATCTGTTTGAAAATTTTGCCTCTAGTATTAAATGCGAGCTGTAATTCAACTCAGTGAAGGAGCCCTTAAGTCCTCTATGTCTACGGTCAAAAGAGGAGTTGTGGTGTTCGGGTACCTTGTGGATCAAAACCATCATTTCTGAAAGTTTTGGCAGGGGTTTTGTGAAGTTAGTTGTTAAATGATCTTGAATTTGACATTTTTGACACTATCCCTGACTTTGCTATTTATCTTTACCTGTCCATGTCTCCTTGCTAGGATTGCCTTGGTGTGCAACGCTCCTCACAGAGTTGGTTTGCTGCCAACAGGGAATTCTACAGCATGTGAAAGGATGGATCTGCCATACATAACTTCAGACATTATAAATCCAGTCTTAAAAGGGTTCCTAACTTTGATTTTAGGTGCTTACTATGTCTCTGATGTTTCAAAGTGGTAAATACTTTTGCTACTACAAGTACCACAAGTACTACACCACCAACTGTTGCAAGTGCTTTCAGTGCATGGTACTACTTATAAAATCGTTTTAATCCAAAATTTCTCTTCTCTGCTTTTCATGCTGCCTGGACTATTAAGCACAGAGATAACAGGCTGCTGACAAGTCATATCAGATATCCTTTAAGTGTATTGGGTTTCCAGCACTTTTATCTTGGAAGACTGAGGAGTACAGTGCAGGGTATCTGGGACAGCAGTGCTGCTAAACCCCAGTGTATCTACTTTTTCAAGGCTGACAAATCCCATCTACCCAGTTTTCTTTAATCATTAAAACCATGAAAACGTAAAAGTATCCTATTTACAATTATGCCTCGAGAACCCCACATTACATCACTCTTCTGTTCTGGTCTGATTGGGGGAAGAATATAAATTAAGCCTATTTATTTGACCTCAAATTCTTGTGATTTCTTTATGAAGCACCATGAGATCTGCAGGTCAAGGCAGTAAATGAAGATGTGTCTAAATTTTTTTTAGGATTCAGTTAAACTGAGCCAAGAGATATCAAACACCGCCATCTTTGCCTATAAAAGAAAGGTCAAATTGTCACAAATAAAATAATCTCCAGAATACAGAATTTCACCAAAGAAACATCAGTAAATAACTATGTCATATTTGTAGTTACATTTATATTTATTCATTGATCAGATTTTCAGTGGAGTCTAGAAAAACTAGACACTTGCTATGAAAAGGACAATTATCACATCACTCTCAGGTTAAATGTTTTTATCCAAATGTCAGTAAGAAGTTTACTCAGTTATTTTTATGCCATGTTATTTTTATATACGTGGCCATGGATTATTCAACACACACACAGAAGCAGATAAATTGAGCACTTACTTACCAGATTGTACAGCACTGCAGAAAATCAGATGGAGCAGCAGTATCTTAATTCAAATTCTGTAAAAGTACATCAAGTCTAACAAAACCAGTCACCTTTTCCCATTAATACAATATTCCTTTTTCTCCTCCTGAGCTTGACAGTTTTCCGTGATAAAAGAGATCTTTCTAGCAATAAAACACACTTTTTTTGTGTAATTAACAGGGCCAAGAATTTCCCAACAAAGCTACAAAAATCAATTAATGATAAAGAAAATGTTTTGTCCCACTCAGATTTTCTTCTCAAACACGCTTCAGTTTTATGCCCTTTTGTACAACAGATGTGTGCAAGTTATTCAGGCTGTTTAAAATCAAGAAGCTTCCTCAGTCACAGGGTTAAATGTGTGCAACCAGGGTTTCACATAGGAAAGTAAAACTAGGTCTGCATATCGTTATACGATTACAAAATAGAACTTGGAAAATATGGTTTCTAATATTCACTTTCTGCTATTTGTGTCCTGAAGATGATGTTAGCTACCAAAAAATACGAGTTTTTTCCACAAAGTTAAAATTAAAAACATAAAGAGAGGCTGGTACTACCCAGCTGGGAGGCTGAGGAACACAAACTCAGTGTGGCCTTGTCCCTCCTGCCTTTTGAATGAGCCCCTCTGACTCCTGGGACCGGGGGGCTGCTGCAAACCACCCACCTGTGCTGAGGATTGTAGGAACAGACACACTGCCTTCCATGGTGTTTTCCACCAGTTTTGCTTCCTGACTCCTTCTCTGGAACCTGTCCAGCTGGTTTGCTTGTGGGCTCTACATGAAATTTTCCCAGAATCAAACGGAGGTTTTGCTTTTGAGGAAGTTGAGTAGCTGCAGAGAAAATAGGCACAAAAAGGAGAGCAAGGACATAGATGTTGTTTGACAGCAAAGATACTCTCTGATACAAAGTGCTTTCAATTTGTCTGTTGTATTCAGCATTCGAGTTCCCACTGCCTCTAAATTACCAATTAAATTTCACTTTTATTAATAAATCTTCTCGAACACACATGACAGCAAATGTTCCCCACTTATATCTAGTCTAATAAGCAAAATGCTAAACAGTGCAAAATAAATACTCTTGGTGGCTTCCACTCGGTTTTGTACTTGATATTCTCCTTTCTGACATTGGTGTTGCATAACTCTGTTTAATTGGACAGTAACCCATCCTGCCTGACTGCTCTTTCCTCACATTTGGTAGCTGCTATCTCTGCCTTTCATTGTGCAGCTGGTTATCTCCAGTGCATGTCTTTTGGGGCTGGCAACCTCAGAGATCCGAAGCAAGGGTCTTTTGAGACAAAATTGAACGTTACAGTGACACATTCTCATCACAGATGTGTTCAGTGTACTTTTCTAGTGGAGATGGCATCTTCTAGGACTCCAAATAATATTTTTGTTCAGACTTATCCACATCTCTGTATTTTTGCAAGTCTTCCATGACTCTGATATCCGCTCCTACTCAGTGCCAGTAATCTTGTTTTCAGTTTCTAGCTAAATAAGGTGTCAACCCATGCTTCACTGGTGCCACCTCATAATTTTGCAGAGCCAAGTACAGATCGGTGTCTCATTCCACAGCCACATTACAGGCACTTTACTATTTTGACACCCTTTTCTACCAGGCTCTTGGGAAAGGGGATAGCTATTCAGAGGTCCCATGTCTAAAACCATATTTTGCTGTGAGCTTCTTCTTAAACAGTGGCCCACAGACAGAAATTACTGTACCTGATACGTCCAGTGAAAGAGATCTGATGTGCATGATCGTCTGTGAAACTATACTTTCTTTCTCTGAGACTATTTCAAAGGAATTGGGGTAAGAGTTTAGGGCAAACACTTACATAATGCCCATTAATCACAACCTAATCTCTGTGCTAGACATTTGGTTTTGCTGTGTCAGCAGTGTGGATCAGCTTTATGATTTGGCCTTCGTTTTTGGCACATGCAGTAGGCCTTGACAACTTCCTCACTATCCTCCTTCTCCTGAGCCCACGGTATAAATTATCTCTATGTCTCCTCTTCATTTCTTTCCACTCTCAAATGCCTTTTTGGTAGCATTATAATGTTTTCAAGCTGCTTTATGAATCACTGCCATTCAAGCACTATTCCTCTTTCCCTCCAGAGGAAGTGGGAGCCTCCTATTGATTAACTGTAAAAGCTGGAAAATTGCTCTTCTGCCCTCTCTATGCTAATAACCTAAATTGCTTTCTGCAGGACCTCATCCTGGTAGTACAGCTTCAGCAGCCACTGTCTATCTTTTGGATACGACCAGTTAAGAATTTTAAATTACACAGATTTCCTCACTCTGAACTCGCCCTTGCACATCGCTGCCAAATGCCTTGTGGAAGTCTGTCTGAAATCCTTAGATTTCTTCCAGATTTCTATTCCCTTTGCAAATCATGTCTGCAACTGGAAAACAAAACCAAAACAATGACAATGACAAGAGGCCATCTCTGTTTGAAGCAGGGTTTGTGAGGCACCCCTTGGCAATGGCAGCAGGTGGAACCCTCACAAGGAGAGATGCTGGATTTTGTGCATCGAGCCAAGTCCTGATTCTCACTCCGAGTGTATTAATAATCACTGGACTTGATAGTCATGGGATTTCAGCCAATGCTCCCCACTTTTGGTTGTGCTATTGTGAGTTAATCAGTTCCCGAAGGTGCCCAACAGCAGCTTCCCCTTGTACTTACTAATACTGTATTTAAAATCTAAGTATGATTCTATCCTTCCAGCTTTTTAAAATTAACTTCTCATTTTGACAAAGGAAAAAGGCACACACATCTCACATACTTACCATTCAAATAATCTTTCCATCCTTTACCCAGAAAAGTGGGCATTCTTGATGTGGCCTTAAACATCACTAAAATCATCTTTGAAGATACAGCTTTGAATCTGTAACCTCCTAAAACTTCTAAGAGGTTGATTCATATTGTTTCATTTTCTTTCAGACCAAAATGTGACTTGTATAGCCATCGATTCTCTCTGTGCCACTGTTCCAGGTGAGGCAGGATTCTGGGCTACATAAAAACAAAGAAAGAAAGAGACTTTGAATGTAGCCTTAAATTTCACTAAAACATAAATTAGATAACCAAACTTATATAAAGTAGAAAGTATTCATATAAACCAGGAAAAACAGAATAGAAATAAGCACAAGTTTATAAAGAACTAACTTCACGTTTTTAAACTTTCAGGAGCAATAGGCATAAATATGGGCTTCTTCTCAGAGCCTTTCCAGTTTTAATGTGTCTATGTTGGAAAAACATTTAATTTGTCTATTTATTTCTCATTCAATTGATGATTTTATAACATCCGTGTGTATGCATAACTATACATTTATGGATTTAAGCATTTAACAGTCCTCCCGTCACAGGCCAATGGAAAAGTTTTCATGTAACTTTTTGGCTTTGAGGAGTTTCTACCCAAGCAGAGCTTGAAAAGTTTCCATGGTAGATTTTTATTTTATCCAATGTGAGGAAAATTGGCAGGACATGAAGTTCCTGCTGCAAAGCAGTTAAATGGCTTTACTGAACTTATTTCAGACTTGAGGAAGGACGGGTCTGACTTTTAAAATTATATTATATGGTCTAAGAGATGTTACTTTCATCTCCAGGCTTTGTCTCTCCTACATTCTTTACACCAGTATAGCTACAGTGAAGCAACTTTGAAGCAACCTGTAATTTAAACAATTTAGGATATGAGCTCTCTTTTCTTGTTCTATTCCCACTATAATAACAGCCTATGTAACTTTACTTGTGAGATTCTAAAATTAATTAAACACCTGCATAACTCTTCAAATACAGATTCTGGCTTGCTCAACAGTGCTAGATATAAGTATGTCTAATATATAAGTAGGTTACAAGCTGATTGAACAAGTAACGGGTTGTTCTTCATATGAGTATTTAAGTGGAAAGCTGAGAGTTCACATCTCTAACGCTCCATGTCTTTATTCACATGTGAATAAAGTCTTCCAATGCAAAAGGATTTGCCACTCGAATAAGAGTTGTGAAATTAAGCTTAACCTTTCTCTTCCTTGTGCATTATGTTAACTGGCAATTTATCTTTCACAGATTAAACTTCCAAAAACCATTGTGCAATAGCTGCTTGAGTCCCCCTTTAATACCTTTATGTCCACAGCAAAGTCTAGTACTTCAGGACAGTGTAAATAATGTTTCTTGGAAATGTAATAATCTGGTGGATTACCAAATTGTGATCATGTCTTGTGCTTTTATGACTATGGAGATGTGTCTATCTCTGTCATGCAAGATTTATCACCAAGAGTACTCCAAAGTTTTAGGTGGTGAGTAATTTCCTCTCCTCAGCAAACAAAAACTAGAATAATAAAAGAGTGTGTCATCTCACTTAAAACTTTTTCCTGGATTTGTCTTGCTGATGGGAAATTTTAAGAGGAAGATTCCACCTTCTGAATTAGTACAGAAAGTATTGGTCAGAGATGTGGTTTAGGTCATGTTAAGGCAACATGAGTGAGGTTTATGTAACAAGTGAAAAATGCATAAATATTTGAAATAAATATATCACAACAGGAGGCTTAAGCACCAACAAAGCCAAGGGTAATACCCTCAAACAATCAACTCAGTAAAGTGCTAGTTTACATGACACCAAGACAATTTTCTCCTTCAAATGGGGAAAACAGCCAGCTACCTTCGTGTTACAGTGATTGTGCTGCTGATGGAACTGAGCATCTACTCCAGCTTCTTCCTACCCTCAGACATCAAACAAGTCAAACACTGGGGTAAAATTCTGTCTTAGATACAGAATACTCTCTTACACAGTACAGCAGGCAGCTCCCCTGGTGCGATTCCCCTCCCTTATTCCCTTCCTGCCCACACAAAAAGTATTGGTTTTAAATAATTTATTTTATTTGGTGTATTCAAGAGATTTTTGACTTTATGTACAATTCAGAGCAATTTAAATCCGTGTGTCCTGCTTTAGTCTGCAAATACCTGCTGTTCAGATATGCTTGGGAGAGCTGGGAGAGCTCAGGCCTTCTGCTGTACCCCGTGAGCTGGTTCTCCATGAAATCCCTCACAACACTGCCCAAGACAGACATATGCTCGCATTGTGAGGTGGCATCAGTGTCACTTGCTAAAAATTATGAGTAATGAATGGACAATAAGGTAGATGTTTCCTTCCGGTAGCACAATGACAAGGAGCCCTCACATCCCATTTCTTTCTGTGTTAAAATTATTCCAAGCTTAGTCTGCTATAATATGACCAGTTTACTGACTGCTCACCGTATGCTGAGTTCAAAAGCAGTGAGGCCTTCCTAAGAGATTCAATAGATATAATGTGTTTGGAGGATGCGAGATTAACATAAAAAGTGAGCTCTCTGCTGTGAGATCAGATGCTGGCAGTGACAGCTTCTAAAGGTGCTGCCTCTCTCCTGAGATGGCATTTCAAATAGGAGCGCATTGAAAATGAAATGCACAAACACTTGCTGAAAAATAAATCCAACTTAAATTTTAGATCCTCATGCACTTGTGCTTTTTTTGAGAAATGGAATCTCCAGTGATGTATTTTTACCTGCAGATGAAAATACATCTGATTTGTCATAAAATCATTAATGAATATCCAACACCATGTGCTCTGCCTGGATAAAACTGACCTGCTGGCATGTGAGTCCATAAGATGGATTTTCACTTGTGTAGCTACAGAAACATTTGGGAACGTGTTTTCCTTTTCCCCTTTCAAGTTCCCTCTTCCTGCAGCTTTCTGTCGCTTGTGAGCTGCACGGACCCAAAAGCCGATTAAACACCCTGAGTCACAGCATTCCTTTCAGGATTTCTTAGCCAAGAATCAACAATGGAGAAAATCATTTGCATGGGTTTCTAGTCTATGAAACATCATTCTGTCCCTTTGAATTCTGAAACACAAAAGGAGAGGATTTTAATTCACCTGCAAGGTCCTGTCCTTTGAGCTTGTTTAGGTAAATTGACTTTGCGTAATGAAATTTTCATTGCTTCTGGGAATAAACAGAATAATGTATTTTAAAAAGCGTTGCCTACATGAGAATTGCTCCATTTCTAGTTACAGACTATATCGAGGCGCAGTATTACAAACTAATTAAACATCAGATAACCAGGACAGCATTTTTAAAGGGTAGCTCTTAGAGATCACTTTATGCCCAGTGGGAAGGACGGTCTAAGCGGAAATCCCAGGTGAGCAGGGTAGGAGTTAGGACACACAGCAGCCTGTCCATCCGGGCCTCTCCTCTGCACAGGTAATGCCCAGTTAGCGGAGCCATTTCCTGCTGCAGCAAAGCCTCCGGCATTATTCCACACGCTCCAGGGAGGAGAGCAGAGTGGCAGGCAGTGGTCCTCAAAGTCCTTTTCCTGAACAAATACAGCAGCACCTCTCGCTGAGCGAGATTAAGGGAATGTTTCATGCACTCCCAGGTTTCTCGTGTAGCCCTGCCGTGGTGCTGTTGCTCTGCATCCCCGGTGAATTGATGCTACAGCCCTGAGCACTTCGGAACTGCAAAGCACTGGTGCTAATGACATTCAGTGCTGCAAAAAGCTCTGCCTCCCACTGCACTTCTACATATTAAAAAGGAAGGGAAAAAAAGGCCCCCACAAATGCCAGGCTCCAGCGTCAGGTCTGAATCATTAATGAGGAGCAGCAGATTCAGTTTCTCTTTGAGTGTAAAATTTATTGCGGCCTGAACTGTTGTACCTTGAGCTGGTGCATGCACAGGGTTCTCTTTATTTCTGTCTAGGTCACTGATCCTGCCTGGAAAATGGAATGTCATTTGATAGGTGAATTTGTGGGTGCTGGATACACTCTCAGTTATAGAAGTAGAGGACAATAGCCATTATTTCTCAGTCCCTCTTCCTCTGGTGGCACAATATGCACTTATGTGCTCGGCTTCAGGGTGAACCTGTTCGCTCTGGGGTCTTGCCCGTGGGAGAGCAGCAGATGAGGATATGAGGATATGAGGATATGGTCTCGTCTGCAGTCTTTACCGCCCTTTACCTAAAGAGTATAAGAGCTGCATATGGTTTCGTGAGACTTACTCCTCAGTCCATATGGAGAGACTTCTGAGCATGTGTTTACAAACAAAACCACCCTTTCCTCAGGGCTCTGAGGGAGACTTTTCAAGACAACTGCCTGTCCAGATCGCACTTCTTTGCCAAAACAGATGTTACAATGTATATTTCCTACAGCAGGTTTTTCTCTCAACAGCATTTCACTCCCTCTCCCAGTGAATGTCTCTACACTCATTAAATAGTTTAAATATCTCAATATCACGTTAATTATTTTAAAGCAAATAAACTACAAACCTCACTCGTATTCTCACGGCAGTCTTTGGTTCGGAAAGCAGAGTGGCCCATGGATTCTGGGAATACTTCCATAGTCCATTGTGCGTCCTACTGATCAAAGGATGCAGCTCTTGTTCTCTCAGTATTACAGGTAAGGTCGTTTGGATTACAATGGATTTGCTTCCGGAAAAAGTGAAAATCCAGTGAAGTATCTCACATGGATAGACAAAATTCATCCACCTGGCAAGACCTCATTCTGCTTCTTTGCACTGCATAATATTTAGATTACTTTTTACAGGTGAATGCTGTTTAATAGACATGGTTTAAATGAAAATAGCGCCAATTATTCAATATATTAACGGTATTACAATAGTCTGGGAACTAACCAGGAATAATTTGTGCTGGACATTTTGGTGAAGGCAGTATTTTCCATGAAAAGCGTGACAGATAAAGCTAATGATAATCTTTACATTATTAACAACTTACTCCTGTTTTCTACAAGCATGATGTTTGATATTTTGACTCCTTCTCCTGCATGAAAACCTGGGACTCATCTATATTTGCTTTATGATGACTGGAAAACTGAAAATGAAGTGAGGCAAGTAAATGTCGTGCTTGTTTCTTACAACTCACTGTGCGGACAAGACAAGCTACACTTTGCAGTACTTTATCTCTCTTTTACAGAACCTTGTCTTTAATTGTGTCTCATTAAATAGCAATACAGCGCTGAACTGACACCATGCACGAGTGCTTCACTATCACCTGTTTGGGCTGATCTCCTGTGAGCTCAACTGTCTAAACTCTGCCAGTGTTCTCCAAGAAACACAGCAAGCAGGAATGCTCCGAGGCTGATCAAGATCAAGGGAGGCTTTCAGGTCTGCAGGTGGAGGTGTAGCTTATGCATCCCCTGAAAACGGGCACCAAATCATGCTTTGTTTTCTTCAGTAGTTGTATTAATACTGTTCAAAGGAACTGAACATTCAGGTACAGGGTCTTCTGAAAATTAACAGCAATTCTAATCCTGTTGCTTTTATTTCGTATACTAAATAGTAAATTGCTTCTGAAAAAAAGAATTGCTTTTGACTTTTATTGCCTAATGAATTATTCACTTCAAGTGAGAAAGGCAGTTTTATAGTATCTCGTAAAAAGTATTTTAAACACGATGGTTATTATACATTTTCAGTCTCTACCACAGATTGTTTTGAATGTTTTAACTGTGGTATGAGATTTTAAATATTGAACATATTGGGTGCCAGTGAATATTTCAGAAAACACAGACAAGCTCTTCTGGCTTCACAGTTTGTATTATTAAACTGTCATGAAGTGGGAAAAGCCTCTCCTGTCATGAGACTGTCAAAGAGGGAGCACAGAAGTGACTTTGAAGAGAACCTGCAATAGTAAAGGTCTGCAAGAAGGCAGTGGAGAAAGAAAATGAGAAACATGAATGTAATAGAACAAAAAAATACAAAGCTGGCTGGCATATTGAAAAAGGGGTTCAAGTTTCATGTAGTCACAGTTCTAAGCAGTAAGGCTGCCTTGGCAGATGAATGGCACAGGTTAGAGAGCTCTCTGTGCAGCTGTCAAGCTGTAGGATTTAAGCTGGGATTCGAGCAAGTGTTTCAATCAGATAGGGAAATTTAAGGAGGAATATTGACTGCAAGGCCTCACTTGTAGTCAGGTAGATGCAGATCATATGTCAAAGCACAGTTCTCAGTTTAAAGGGAAGTAAATGTTACCTGATGCCTTCCAGACCTGGTTTGTTTTGCTTTAAATAATAAAAAGAATTATAATAATAATACTTACAACTAAAATTTTATTTTCAGATGACCCTGAATTCCCTGAATTGGTCATGGCTGCCTGGAATTCCTGAGCCTCACAAAGTCCTCCTACCTTAGCAGCAATTAATTCCCTTGTGTAGGCTGTCCCAGGAAGATGTTTACCCCTACCAGACACAAAGGTAATCATTTTGGGGGGAAAAGGTTTTATCAGCAAGCTGGCATGATGGAACTGAAAGTATTCACAGATCAGAGAAAAACTGATAAAAATAGGTGAACCATGGATCTAGGAATGTAAAATAAAACCACTTTCAATGTTGAAATTTCCTAATCGGCAAAAATTCGGTTTGCCTGTATGGACAAAAAAAATTAGATACATAAAGAGAAAGTAGTCTTAGGAATTAGCAGATGCACACAAATATTTAAAGCATGTCTACACCGCAGAACTGTGTTGCAATAACCTTTCTGAAGTTACTAACACATCTACTGCTACATAATGTACAAGGTATATGCTTCTTTTCATGCTAATCTGGTAAAATCCCCTTGATCTTGAAAAGATAAAAGACATTGCAGGGGCTATCTTTTACTTTCATCTTCCCTGTCTATTATCCAAGTCTTTATCTTGTAAGTCACCTTTGTCTCACCTGCTCCTTACCTCATAACTTTCCTTTTGAAAGAGCACATTAACACGTTAAGAAGATGCACAAATAGCCTCTTCTTACAAAAAAAAAATGACAATCTCCTGAGATCAAAAAGGTTGATTGTCATTTATCTGCTGTTTAGGCATGCTTAAGTGGGCATACTTCTTACTGTCCTGGAGAGTCATTTTAAGGTCAATACTGTGTGTAAATAATACAATTCAGCTGAAGTTTAACTGACCAAAAAAAGATGGAGGCTTCCCCATTAAGGTTCAAGATGAAATAGCAATTTCCTACATGTACTAATCATCCAATGTGCCTCTGTTCCCTCGAGATCTAATCATTCTTTAAAATTCCACAAGAGAGGATTGCCTTTGCTTTTATGATCCAGAGGTTTTCCATCCAGAAAATAATATCTCATGTATATTGCATAAATAAAAAAAGGGGAAGTCTCCTCAGAGAAAAAAATTATAAAAAGCCAACTAAATTCTAACATAACACAAGCTATTTTCCCCTGTAACAAATTTCCACAGTTATTCCTGTCTGCCTACTCTATGCCAGTTAAATGGGCTTCTGATGCACTTTGTTCCTTTCTGTGCAAGTGATTCATCTTTCCTTTGAAGAGCAGGGATGGCACAGAACTGAAAACAACCACTTCTACTTAGGGGAGCCCTGGGTTAGCCCCATGTAGTCCCCATTGAGATAAAATCTAAATTCTGCTTAAGAGCTCCATATTTCCCACGAGTTACCATAGTATTTTCTAGTGATTGAAACATGAGAAATTTCTCCTGGTATGAGTAGATTTATTTATCTGTATGAAGAAGTACATGATCTCTGATTTAGTCTTACCTGTCTGGGAGGAGCCTTCATTTTTCCTGTCTGAGTCTTACAAGGTGTCGAAGTGAGAGGTGTAGCTCAGTTTTGACACACCACTTCAAAACAGGAGTAGTAAAAGATAATTTAGAGATACTGACATGTCCTATGCCATTTTTTTCACCCAGGGAGAAAACGAAACTTGATATGAATGTCCATAACTCTTTCTTCTCTCTTGCTGTTAGAAGTGTAGGGTAAAGTTTGGGCTTGAGTAACTGTTTGGGATCTCACTGAAGTATTACCAAGAGCACACCTACACGTTTGTGAGTGCGTCGATATATGTGCAAGAAACAGTTCTCTCAATAAAGACTAGTTTTTCAGTTGTGGCTTGCTCAAAGACTCACCAGCAACCTGCAGATTTACCTAAATGCAAACATTTCCCCTCCACTCACATTTTCCACATCTACACGGCAGTTGTTTTTCTAGTGAAGCTGTGTTATTTTCCTCATGAAGTCCTCAAAGTAAGTGCTTTGTATAAGAAAAGGTAAGGAAATTTATACTGCAGACTGATTGCTGTTTTATTTTTCTTCTTTGTTGGAAAAGGATGGAATTGATGTTACCTAAAGCCTTTAAGGTCAAACTTAATCCATTAAAACATTTCCATAAAGCATAGACTCTATGCTAAATAAATTGTGATTAAGTAAAACCAGGAATCAGGAAGAGTTGGGAGTTTCACTTGTGCACTAATGTTCTATTTGATCTCACTGTGACTGCTCCAAATATTAAGGACTGGCTTTCCAAATAGGAAGCATCACCAGAAAACAGTGCCATAGGTGAAAGAAGATAATAACAGTTTTGCTTTGTCTTGAAAATGAAGCATAATAAGTGAGGGGAAAAGTGATAGTGGTGCTTCTCCAGGGGGTAGCTTCTTTTTTCATGGAGCCTTTAGAACAATTAGGTGAAGAAGCTGAAACAAGCAAAAGCAAGTGCTAAATATCTGGGTTTATGTATCAAAAAGCAACCTCTTAATAGCAATGATGGAAAATAGATGATACTATTTAAACAAAGCAGGTCCTGGGGACTTTTAGAAAAAGATTTACATTAAATCGGAAGTCAAACAATGCCCTTGAAAGAGGATTTTTCATTGTCATGAATCAGGAATAGGAAAAGCATTTCCCAGTAATAAATGGTGATGCAAAATGGATTTTCCCGTCATGGTGCTAAATTCCGCCTTTTGCTGTCAATAGGATTAACTGGATGTTAAAAACCTGAGGTGTTTACATCTGACTTATAAATGTTTTCAAAAGCAAAAAAATTGCCACTTCGTGAATGCAAAGGAGAAGCTAAAATACAAAGTAATGCAGGTGACTGTTTTAAACTAGAAAAGCAGCACACTCTGAACAATGAAATGGAGCAGGATCTGTTTTGCTGAGAAAGCTTTTTGTTTTCCACCTGGATGAAAGATTTTGCATGAAAGAAAAAAAAAGGCAATGTACACAAAGCCCTCTGCCTTTACTGCTCTGTGAAGTATCAACTTGAATGAAGTCTGAGGGACCTGGGGCAGCTGTTAAAACAGCAGTTCCTCCCTTCCCTGTCTAAATGTGATGCCAAGTAGCTGCATGGCCCCAGATCTGGACAGACAAGAGGAAAAGGCAAAAATAACTTCCAGTAGGAAAAAAAAATAAAAATCTTTGTGATGTCTCAGCAGACACGGATTTAGAAACTAAAATGCATAAACATGAGAAGATCTGTTGAAACTCTAACATGCATTGTTGAGCCACAGCATGCTGGATTGTTTTACACTCAGCTGGGGGAATTTTCAAAGGTAGTAAAGTGTGCAAATTTCGAGATATGGGTAAGGCTTACAGGCATCTTACAGCTTCTGTAAGAAATTTCATTCTTTCCGTGCTTCAAGGTTTTCAGATAAATAGAACAATTGCAGAAATTAGAAGAGGCAGGTAGAATAAATGGAATTTAATGCAGTCATCACAAATTAAGGCCGATGTAATGCTAACATTGTACATATTATCATCGGCTGATAATCTGCGGGCTACCTAAAGTTCTTATGCTACAATAAACCCCTTAGTTTAGCACAAAATCCTTATGGCCATGGCAAAATTGGAGTACAAACAATCAACAGTCAGGTTTTGACACTAATAGAAGGGGATTTCTTGGGCCAGGTGCTCTTATTGACTAAAGACAGGCTTATTAATCTTTCATTTCAAGTGTACTGCTTGACAAGCCTGCCCTAATTTCCACACCACATGCTCACCTGCCAGCCTTCTCAAGCTTGTGACACCAATTCCTGAACACCAGAACCAAATTAGCATTTGACCTTTAGAAAGTTAGCTCAGAATGCAAGTGCATGTCCAAAACTCACATAACTCATCTTTTCTTGGCCAAAAACAGCAGGAAGCCATCTAGGAAGCCACAACAGGTTATGAGCACAAGGAAAGAGCATGGAAGTAGGGAATTTACAGGGTGGGATTTACTTGCAGTAAAAATAGTAACCTTCCCGCATTCACAGCCCACTGTTTCAAGGAAAAAGAAATAAAAAATTAAGCGTTCAATAACGTCAGAATGGCATCTGAAATAATTAAACTACTGTTTTCAGAACCCTGAGGAAGAATGAGATAGAGAGGAAAACCTGTCTAATTTTTAAGAGAAATTAAACAGCCAACTATCTTACCTCAGCTGTTCCATGAAACAATGTTTTAAATTTGGTGCTTTTCAAAAATTATTTTGCAATGTTTTTACGAGGAAAAAATAATCACAACTTACAGAGTGCTTGAAAAAGTAACCATGTACATTATATAGATATAATAACTGTCTCACAGATTTCTTTCCCTTGGTTTTTTTCCCCTCCTCTCATACAATTGGAGGCCCCAAGTTGAGGTATTTCAATCAGCTTCCTCTGTACTCCCTCTATAGCCAGTGGAGAAAAAAAGGACCTCTAGAGAGCACTGCAACACATAAATTCTGAATCGCCTTTAGCAGGGTTCTCTCTCTTCTCTCTCAGCTCTCGGGAGAGCCTTTGAATGTTTTCAGTTAACTGGGAGAAAAGGTAGATCAACATTTCTGTTGTGAGGCAGCAAATGTGTTTCCATGTCTTTAAAAATATTAGGTGCCTATCTAAAGCTGCTGGAAACTAATTCCTTGTTTCAATGATTTCCCTGATCCATTTTATTTTTTCATTTTCCCTTATTAACTATAAACTAGACACAGTTACCTGATTTAATATAGCACCACCAGAATTCAGATGTCCTGGCGTGTTGAGCTGATTAGGTTCTTTTTAACTTTCAGAAGTGGAATAAATTTTCAATTATTCAAGTTGCACAAATAATTTTTCAAGTTCATTTATAAAATCAGAAACTTATACCAGACTGTTGATGCAAAAGCTACAGCAGCTAAAAAGTACTGTTGCAGAATACACTGTTGAATATTTGAAAGACATTGTCTTGAAAGTTCTCTTTATGCCTCTACTGGTAAGAATTAAAATACTACGTTTTATATTTTATGCTGCTGTCTTTGCAAAATGCTGTGCTTGAAGAAGTGTATTTTTGTTTTAATAGCTGATTTTTCAATGGCACCAATGCACAAGTCTCTTCATAGAATGGTGTCCTGGTTTTATTTATTTTTCTAAAGGTTGCTTCAAAGCATTTTAGGCACTTCACAAACTCAAGGCCAAAAATACTAATGAATTGGTAGTATGATCCTTTTTAGAGGCAATTAAATTTTCTTCACTCTAAAATAATTACAGTTATGATGAGTCTTTAATTTTCATTGCCTGCCCATGGACATTATCCTTTAACACAAAATTAATTTTTCATCTATTTGTGTGTGCTTAAAGTTTCCCTTCCAAAAATCAAATGCCCCTTTCACTTTCCATGGAAAAACACTGAACTTTGTAATGTTTTTGCAAGATTTATCCTGAACACATTCTTGAATGTTTAATCAAAGGTATCAATAGACGCCACTTCTGTTTCATTTACAAAGAACCAGTCAGCTTACAAATAAGTGCCATTTTAAATACTTTGTGCTACTTTCAGCAGTGTTCTACTCTAGCAAGCAAAATGAGACACGACACAAGCAACGTAACTCTATTAAATGACAAAACATTTTCCACGTTCCCAAACTCTGAAATTATTTTAAAAGACAGAAAGAAATCTATTTGCATTTTGTCTCCAAAATACAAGTCTGTACATTGCAGGTGTCTGGATGACATATGTACATCCAGAAAAAAAAGAAAAATAATCCAGTACACAGCAGTTTATCTTGAATAACCAGAAGTCAAATGGTACAGTAAAAAGCTTTTAGAAAATCAGGGAAGGAGGAAACATAATATCTTATAGAAGCAAGAAAATGTAGCCCTAGCTAAATTATGTTGCCTGCCATGATGGGGTAATTGTTAAAAGTCAAGCTTTCAAGCTTTTGTACGATTAATAGAATTCCAACATTATGTAAATATGATCTGATTAGATTTAAAATTTTATGCAACAAGCTGTGCTTTAGCAATTGTCATTTTGTTTTGATGGGCGGAGAAAATATTATTTATATTGACATAATAACATTCTTGTTTTACTAACTTTATTAAAAGTAGCTCCAAGATAGAAAAGTTCATAAATATACATAATTCAAATTAAATCAACCAAACATGCCCAGCTTTATAAATATAACTTCTTTTTCCACTGGCAATATGAATTAATGACTCCTTTGTTCCGCTCAAAGTAAGATTGTGTTCTCACTTGCTAAACAGTTGTTAAATTGGTGAAACATACCCAATATATGGGAGCCCCAAAGGACTGATGTTCTTCTGCCAGTCTCTTATGACTCAGGGTAAGTAAGGACCAGTGATAACTGAACCTACGTCAATAACTCTGCAGAAATACCGATTTATTCCATAATCTGTCTCCACTCTTCCATTACACAGACACTAATTGTAGCATTAATTTCTATTTCTCAGGCCTTTCTTCACAAGGTCAGCTATTTGGATTGGTCACTCCTTTTAAAATTTCTCCATTTGCTTTGCATCTTTTACTTCCTCGGAAACAGGTTTTTGCCTTTTCCTCACCTTTCCATTCCTTCCCATTTCAGCCTGTTATGACTACCCTCCTTATGATTTTTGTCCTTTACTGTAAAATTCCTTCCAGCCTTTTTTTCCAGAGAGTGCTCTTCCCAGTCACCTGTCTTTGCTTTACAGCCACCTCGTAGGACGGAGATT
>VZTA01011548.1:0-10035 GCA_013398855.1 Mohoua ochrocephala
TGCACCGCTCAGCTTCATGTCATGTGCAAACTTGCTGATGTTGCACTCAATCTCAATGTCTATATGATTGATAAAGGTATTAAAGAGCACCATTCCCAAGAAAGGCCCTGAGTGACACCACTCATCACTGGCCTCCGTCTGGATATAGAGCCACAAATCTCTGGCTGCATCCATCCAGCACATTCTTTATCCACTGAGTAGTCCACCCTTCAAATCCATGTCTCTCCAATCTGGAGACAAGGATGTCACGTGGGACCATGTTGAAGGCTGAAGTCCAGGTAGATGACATCAGTCAGTCTTACTTTGTCGGTTGACTTAACCATTTCACATTGATTTGTCGTCAGGGTTCTGGGAAAGTTAGAACATAAAATGGTAGGGCAGACTCTCTAAACATGATTATTGGTTTCCAGCTGCAGTACATTAGCACTCTTTGACAGATAATTTCTTGATGTCACGTAAATATTAATGTTTATGCTGTTATGGAATTACTATGTACTTTCGATAGTTTGGATCCTAAAACTGGTCATACATGTAAGCATGGACAAGGTCTTCCTATATTTCCTTTTTTCTTTCTCCTCAGGCTGAGTGAAATTAGTGTTGGGCTATTTCTTCACACTAAAGAAGATTCAAGCTTCTGTCATCCTTTTTAAATCTGAGGGTATATTAGATTCCTAGGATTTGGTGTGGAGATGTCAGTTGAAATATGAGTAGCATCTTGATGATGCACAGTTTTACATCGTTGTGTTATATTAAGTATTCTACTGACATCAGTCAGGACACTGATGAAAGAAAATTGCTTTTTCATGTCTGAAGGAGATAAAAAGTGAGGAGATAATGATGGCATGTGGGTATTTTGGCAGTCTTCCTAATCTAGAACATTTGCCAGACGTTCGGACAATAAAATAATAAAAAAAATATGCTTTCCTACATTTTCAGGTGTTTTGAGAAAATCTAATGGAACCTTTCCCAGATAAAAAAGATAAACTGTAAAGTTCTTCTTGTGAAATACCATGCTCTTTACATATCTTTTCAGATATGAAACTTTGTAGCGTAGCCCATGCTTTTGCTGTCTTTAGACAAGAATAGTTAAATATTTTATTGTGGGTTAGACTGAAGAGATATTTGGTGAAGAACCCAGTGATGGCTTGCTATTGAGAATATTAGACAGAAAACTCCACAATCCACATATTGAATGATAATGTTGCCTTTGGTGACTAAAGAACTAAATAATCTCTCCTACTTGGAAGAAAACTTTCTTCTTTCTACAATTGCTCTCTCAAATTTAATTTCTTGTTCCTTTCTGCGTTACAGGATACAGACAGGTTCCACAGTTAAGGGAATTCTTCTCTAATATGTAAGTAATTGGCTATTACAGTGGTTTTCTTTAAATCCTTTTTGATAAAACATACAGAGAAACAATCAAAAAAAAAAGTCAACCATAAACATCATCTCCTTAAACTTCACCTACATTCAAGAAAATATTTCTTGCATATAAACAGGATCAATAGTTTTTAATTGCAAAATAGTACAATAAAGAATAGGGCAAGAGGCTCTGAACTATATGAAGGTCTCGTTCTTTCACAGCTCTTAGGATTCACGTTAGATTTTTTCCCCGTTGTCACGGTTTAACCACAGACAGCAATTCCAGGAATTGATCAAAGGAATAACCAACTGTGATCCAGTAAGATGTGTTTATGTGAAATGATCAGTGGAGCCTAGCTACTTCACTAGGACCTGTCCATACGTACAGCAATAACCTAGGGAGGAGTCAGTATTAAATGCAGAAAGCACACAGAAGACACTTACAGATAGAAATTGTGCGAACAGTAATATTCTTTCTCCTGAACTAAAATATCGTACACTAGACAGTCTCATGATGCTATCTGCTCTAAATTCATGCTATTTCTTCAAACTAAACACAAGCAAAAGTAAACTAAAAATACCTATGCACCTCTAGACTCATAACCGAAGAAGTAAATGGCCGCATTCCTGGAGTACTGAACCACACAACTCTGACCTACTTCATTACTAGAAAAAAAATAGTTTAAGTCAAATCCTGACAAACTAAAGCTGTTAAGCAATTTCATCCTGCTTCATACTGCAGTTCAATTGTACCATAAAATCACAGTCACCACTTGCCAAGTCATTTCACCCTATCATAACTGCACAGCACGGGAGAACTGCAATTTCCAGCAGTGGGCTGTCATCTGCTGCACTCCACCAAGCACACTCTGTTGTACCATGTCCCTGGCTGGCTGCCAGACTGCTTCAGCACTCCACAACACTCCGTGTCCAGCTCATAACTCAGCCTGCTGGTATCAGGACACCATAATGGACATCATTGTGTAAAGAAGGATTTAGCACAGCTGTAGCATGATGCAGTTGACACTCTCATTGTGATACATTACCTTATAAAACCAGGAACATACACAAGAGGAGAAATAGAATTGGCTGATCAGATGAGAGTGCAGCCCTATTGCCCTCCAAACCTCTGTATCATATTAAGATATCAAGTTTCAAACTGGGTTTTGGAAGCTGAAAAATGTAATGCAACACTTCACATGTATAAACACCATAAGATTCCTAGACCAAAGCCTGTTGTGTCTTACACCAGTGTAATACTGTTGAATTTACTCCGTGTGGTTAATGCCCAGCAGGTGTGCTTATTTCAGCAAAATGTTCTGTGTCGGGTTATGCAGCCCTCCATATGGGCTGCAATGTCACACTGCCTGGGAGGAGACTAAACCCACAAGGCGCTGAGAAGTCTGTTTTGGTTCTCAATTCAATCTGATGATCTAAATGAACTCAAAATAGGAGGCCCACAAGAAAGTAAACAAAACCCAACAAAACACATATTTTTTAATTCTACTTTGTGTGAAGATTGAAAATGGAGAGTTATCAGGTGAAGAAAGCTGAAGACCACATGAGCAAGTTTATGGGCAATGTGGCTTAAGTAAGCAATGGGCACCCAGACAACTAGGTGAGGTTTCACATCCTAATATATCCAGAATCATCATTAGCAGATGAGCAGCTCCAGCCTCCTTTTGGCATGGGGCTGGGTTTTACACTCTGCTGAGTCTATGATGCTGGTTGACTTCTGAAGGACAGGACTAGGTTTTTACTTTTGTCATCAGTGGAGGAGGGTAGGATTTTCTACCTTTCTAAGACTAACCTCCATGAGGTAGGCTGTTTCAAGGTGATGTCTGTTTCATGCATACCATTGTTTCTGGGCATCCACAGATGGAAGTAGAGATAGAGGAGTCATCCTCCAAAAGGGCGGGAGAAGGTGAAAAATGTTATGATGAATGCAGCTCTGCATTCAGATTAAGAGGATTAAGAGGAACCTGGTGAAGGCTGTGATGCTCTTAGCTGGAATCAAAGATGAGGAACAAATTGGGCATGCCTCTCTTCTTAAGGAAGGACTATGCAGACATATATTTATTTTATCTTTTGAGAGCGTGAGCCTCAGTGGATTGAATGAATGTAAGAAGGAAGAGGACATTCTGGACATTCGCCTTAGGACCCTCAGCAAATCTCTGCTTGGAGCAGAAATGGCAGCCTCCTGTCATTCTTCTCACACATTAAGGACAATTCTTACCTTTCTTTGACATTTGGTCTCCTATGATCTTCAGCTGCTCCAGATTCAGGGTGTGACTAAAAGCTAGAATCTTATTGGGATGGGCAGCAGCATATTCAAGTGCTACCCCCATAGACAGGTATATATTATAAAGCTTAGAGAGCACTCAGGAGCCAGGTAGTCTATACAAGAGTAAAAAGCATTTTTATTAACTCAACAAGTGTTCATTTAAAGCAAATGAGCTTTGGCTCTGGGAAACCTCAAAATTATGATTCAAGGAGGTGTTTAAAAAGGATACTTAACTCAAAGTCTAGGCTTGCATGCCATTGGTGAACAGTCTAAGAGAGTCTTTATTAAGCCAAGAAATTATGTTATAAAATTCTGTCCTTTAGCTAACATATACATTGAATTAGGGCACAAACTGAGTGTCCCAGAATGGTAACAACATCTGCTGTAATATTGCACTCTTGCACTAACATAGTCCCTCCTTTCTTCCACAGTCTGTCAATTTGTGAGGTTTTTAGGAAGTCTATCAATACTCTGAATGAAGAAAATGCCCAACTGAAAATTCTTGATTGTGTCCTAAAATAGTGGTTTCTAAAAGTACCAAAATCATCTTTCTTCCTTCTGACTCTTCCCAATATTCTCTACATTTTTTACATTTAGAAAGCATAATCTCCCCTTTCAAAATGCAAGTATGAATTTGTAGGAGTTTAGACCTCTTGCCTATTTCATGTACAAACTGAAAGTTAGACTGGTGTAATTAATTATAGCTGTATATTTTGTAAGCAGTTAAACATTAGGCTAAGAAAAATGATGATCAGTGTTGAAATCTAAAGGAATTAGGAAATAATCATCCAGGAAATGATTAGAGGTGATACATACTTAGCCAGATCCTGCAGTACAACATCTTTGGATTTGCAACTGTTAAAAAAAATAGTGTAAAAAACCTGTGTAATAAACTGTGTCTCTTTTGTTGTTGCTGCTGCTTACACTTTCAAACAGTATTTAAACAGCTAAAATAACAAGACATTACATCCCCTCAATGGTTCAGGTAATTACTCTTCTTTATGTGGTCAGAGTTACTTATGTTAAAGTAACTGCTATAACTGCTTTTTCCAGGCAGGATAAGGAAAGACAGGAAAGAGAAAATGTGTTTGTAAAGGATGGCTGAAAAGGGTTGTTTTGAAATAAAAGCATTGCATTTGGATGGCAGTTGATCCTGACATTTCACCATACTGGCCCTGGGATATGGAAATCTAAAGCTGCAAGGAAAATAATTCATCAGTTCTGTCAGGTGACAAGGAAGTCATGCTGATAGATGAGGAGTTGACAGTTTCCACTAAACAAATGATTGTGGAAAAATCATGAACACTCCAGTTCCTTTAGGTATTTGCTATCAAGCTGAAGAGATCTTGATAGCAAGAGTCATTGAACATACAGTTCAATTCCCTTCTTTGGTAAGGGCAGAGGCACCTTTGTGCAAGGGAAGTCTTTGTCAAGGACAAGTAGGAACAGAAAGAGAAAACTTTAAAAAAAAAAAAGAAACTAAAAAAATTAAGTACAAATTTTATTAACCATACTTTATCCTTTCATAGACGTGATATCTGATTGAGTAACAATTTGTGATAATCCCTGTCATACTCATGCAACGTTTGTATATCAGAACATAGGAAATACTGAGAGATAAAATTGTTCATCCTTAATAAAAATGGAGATATCACATTTGATTGTCAGAAGTATAAATGGATATTAAGTGTTATGTTAGGTTATGAATGTTAGGAAAATTTAAATAGCTACAGCTCTTGCTTCTTTCATGCAGTTGATTTGACTTTAATCTCCAGGAAATTCAGTTTGTAATACTGAATATGCATTTTTGTAGAAAGTGTATGACAGCAGCGTCGAAAACAGCCATTTAAGTTGTACACAGTATTAACAGGAGGGAAATCTTAGGACAGAAAAAAATACTGAAATGTTTTCTTAATTTTCTTAATGAAAATGTGCACAAAAACACTATATCAATATGAATAATAATCATTATATCCCCAGATTATTGTTTGATTTCAACAATTGGGCTTGTTTAAATAGATTTTCTTCTGTATGTGCAGTAGGGATTTCTGCCAGGAACATGATATTTAACACAATAATAAATGAGCAGAAAAAAATGAGAAGGCAAAAGAGTAATCGGGAGGTGTTTACACTTTCAACTGCTCAAGGTAGCTAAAATTACGACTGAAGAATTGCAGAAGAATTCTAAAACACTGAGTGACTAGACAATAAAAACAAAGATTCAATTAAGTGATGATAAGTGCAAAGTGATATAAACTCTCCCTAAGCATCTAAGAACAATTATATAGTGATGTGATCTAAATCAACTTTTGCCACTCTGAAAAGAGTCATCATGAACAAATTTCTAAAAATATAATTCAGTGATTAGAAGTCAACAAAACCAAAGTGACATCATGTATTCATGTAGATGTAATGCTATGTATTTAGGTAGAATTTGAGAAGAAATACTGAAATCATTAGAACAGTCCATGAAATATATCATTAACTTAGCCTGATATTTTGAGATGGACACAGAAAAGTCTTGGAGAAGTTCTGGGATCTACTGTAAAGAGGGCAGTACAAAACTACCTGGGAGGTCAACAAGTTTTACCAGAGACAAGGAAAATGTTTTGAATGGGCAAAGAGAATAGATTGTGGCTATTCATCTTGGAAAAGAGACAGTAGCTATCTTGAAAATTGTGAATGGCATGATTGTGAGGTAGAAAGATTTCTCTAAGTCTCTTGCCGTAGAGGAACTAAGGAAAAAATGGTTAAAACATCGGGCAACAGATCTATATTGATCAAAGAAAACGTGTTGTTTTCATTCAGTACGTGTGATTAGGAGATTGTTCATATACATAAGTTGAAACAATAATTAAATTCATGAAGAATATGTCTTAGGTTGGATATTAATGCTTTAGATGCAATTTGTGACTCAGACTATTGCTACTTACTGAAGGAATCTGAAAGGATCCACCAGAAGGAATGCAATATTCATAACCTCTTCTTATTGTGTATCTGTTCTTTTACTCAAGCCTGCATTCTTGGCGGTTATCAGAGACAGGCTAATGGGCTAAGAGGAACTTCATGACAATTCGTATGCTCATCTTAGGTCAGGTCTCCTTAGAGTGGCTTGTTTCAAAGAATTTGAAAGGTGCAACCATTAATTTATGTTTAATACTCTAGGTTTCCAAATTCTAGCATAGTAAAAGAATAGATACACAGACAATAAATTAAGGAATTTTTTTATAATTACAACGCATGACTTGCTGCAGGGCTGTTAAAGATGAAAAATTTTCAATTTACTCTTACAGAAGAAAAAAACTTCTTGTTTTTTCAAAGAACCCACTTTGGATGCCATGTAAATATTTAGACATAGCATAAAAAGCTGCATTTTAATGCAGTTTGAGTTGAGTATAGGATACTTAGGTTCTTACGTGGAAACAGTTGNNNAGTTGCTTCTTAACCTTGTCTCCATCCAGTGCAAATATCCCTTGCCGTTTTATCAGAACAAGCCTTTTGCCTTCTTACCTCTATAATTTTGAAACCCTACTTTTCAACTGTGTCCGCTTTAGCAGAGGACATGTGTTCTCTCAGTAAAGTGCTCACATTCTAATTAGTCAAATTCCATTCAATCCTTTGCTAATTCAGAATATTAGAGTCTTAGCCATCTCAGCTGATCAGCCTCTAATTACCAGGATGTTTGTGCTTTTTGCCTTCTGACAGTTGGCAGCAATGCTTTTTGTCAGCCATCATGCTTGTTAGGAGGACTTTAGCTGCATTTCCACTGCAAACACAAACATTAAGCAAGTGTAAGGAGTTGGTAATCCACTGTTTTATTGATAACCTTCACATATTTGTGTGCTGGGCATCCTGCCCTTGCTGCAGCCAGAAGTCTGGCAACCAAGGATCCCTAGCCCTTGCTCTACTCCCCGGGTAGATAAGCAAATGGAGAATCATATGGGGCCAAGAAATGTTGACACTTTGTTTCCAAACCAAACCATTATTGGAATACCGTGCTTTGACAGAAAATGGAGTTTTGCGAGCATTTGTTCCAATGCAGGGAAATGCCATTCCCAAGTGAGTCAGATCAAGTCCTCTTGTCACCAAGAGGAACATAAACTGGGCACTCTTCATGGACAAGATAATAGCCTTTCTTCATTTAGCTGTTTTTAACCTTCCATCTTCACCTTCACCTTCGCTTTTCTACAAAGAGTGTTCATGCTATTTTTACTGAAAATGAAGATGAAGACACAAAGATGACATATGTATATACAATTTTTTTTTTCAAGAAAATAGACTGACTATGCATGTCTGTACTTGGTACTGAAACCGTTTCTATTAAGCTGTGTTCAGTTGTCACCAAAATTCCAGAAAGGCTTTCAAAATTCATGAGCTTCGCTGAAATGATAAACGGACAATTAAATTAATGCAAAACATGCCCAGAAAGAAAATGAAAGGTCTTAGTCCATTAATGTTATACTTTGATCATAGAAATTCAAAGAAATTTGATAGTGGGGAGTATTTCAGTCCAGAAGAAAAATGTATAACAGATTACAATCTGAGAAGTGAAGACTCACAAATTTAAACGCCAAATAAGACTGCCTGAGGTTTGGATTTTTTGTTTGTTTCCTTGTTTGTCTCCTTTTGGAATGTGAGTTATGGGAGCTGGTTGGAAGTTCACCTGAAAACTTGCAAAAGCTAAATCAAGACAGCTCCTAAGAGGTCTTTTTATTCTCACTGTGCTGGTGAAGGCGCAAAGCCACAGGGGATCTAACTTCAATCAAGCCTATTTTAGATACCAAATTGTAAATGTGGCCATGAGTTGAGTTCATAGGGAGCCAGTCTGGTTATTATTTTAACTTGGTGTTTTCTACATGGCTTTTCACAGACATTTTTTCAAATAGTCCAGGAACTAACTTCAGAATTGCTTAGCAAAGTGCGTAGTTCATGTAATAAAATTTGAAATAATGAAATGAGATTCTCATTTTTAAAAATGCATCTATTTCCACCATGGCTACTGTAAATACTAGTAATAATGACACAACATAATCTGGATTAGTTGTGTCATTGTATTAGGCAGGATGTAGGACTAAATGTTCACAGTTTTCACTTCGTCTGAAATTCTTTAAACTCATGAACATGCAGCAATATTTCTTTATTTTAGCATA
Organism: Mohoua ochrocephala; assembly: GCA_013398855.1. Lineage (NCBI taxonomy): Eukaryota > Metazoa > Chordata > Aves > Passeriformes > Acanthizidae > Mohoua > Mohoua ochrocephala. Next base: position 8,797 of record VZTA01011548.1, read on the forward strand.
TTACCATGTGATAAAAAAAAAAAAAAGCACTATTGTAAAAATTGGATTAAATCTGAAATTAGGGCTTACTTCCTGGGTGGCTTTTCAATTGTATAGTCCCACTGGTTATTATCAAGGTGCACAGTTAGAAAATCAGCACAGAATTTAATTCTGAATAAGTTAATATTTTGAGAGTTTTTAAAGATCTTTAGCATTCTTTGTTTGGCTCAGAAATCTTATATTGCTAACAAATAATCATGCTATTAAGTCAATTCTCATAATGATATTGTAACAAAGAAGATTTCACTATTGTAGCATTGCTGACACTGCTCTTGATTCTTTACTAGCTGCTGATTTTTTCTTTGTTGCTGATTCAGTTTCTACTACTTCTGCGGGCATCAAGGAGAAAAAGTTTAACTTTAGTGCCCAAGAGTCACAAATAGTCTAATACTTGATATCCGAAGTGGAATTCTACAAAGAAACACAGATTTCACTTTCTCTGTGACTGTACTTGAGTACAACAAGCTGAACCTGATCACATTAGTGGTCAGTAATGAAACTAGAAAAAAACCCTAGGAAAATAGGCTGCAGAAAGTGTTTTGAATCCCCTTAGGAAGAGAAGGAACCCACATGTCCCTTAAAGGCTGCTTTAATACAGAAAAGATCACAGGGTTCTTAAAAAGTATAAAGAAATCTCAGCTGGAAGTTGACCTTCTGTAAAGGTATCACCTTGGAGATAAAGATGTCACAGTCAGCGAAACCGTGACTCTGAAATTTGCCCTTAACTGCAACCTCCCTTCCCAACAGAAAACTTCAGGGAAAGGGCTTTTGAAATAGTGTGTTTAAAATAGGAATTCATCGTAGCAGTCATAGACAAATGTATTCTTCTATGAGTAAAGCAAAGAGCAGCAAAGACGAAATGAAGATCCCATTTCACTGTTGAACTTCCATTTGCCTATTACATGTCCAGTGGTACTGTATTCCCCATAGGCATCATATTCTCTGAATCTCTCCGAAATGGGGTAGCAGTCAAGCACTGACTTTCTTGGGTCACCATGACTCACCGCTGCTCAGATCCCTCCCTACCGTTAACCTTAACAGTTAAGGGATGCTTCCCACCTTTTCCCACCCATTATTCATGGGTAGAGTGGCCACATCCCACCCGCACCTTCTCAACCACAGCAGCAACCTGTCCATGACACCAGTACGCGTGTTGTGTCCCACTCCTAAACAGAACGGAACACCCAAGATTTGTAGATG
>VZTA01011559.1:972-34567 GCA_013398855.1 Mohoua ochrocephala
CCGCTGTCGGCAAAACAAAGTGGATGCCTCAGACTGAAATACTGTTGTAGTAAAACGCACGCCACAGAGGATCAGGACTGTGCCGGTCGCCCTTTTTTCATGCAGCTAATCATTCACTGTTGCTTTACGGAGACGTCGTTCCTCTCTGGTCCGGCACAGAGAGCCATTTCCAAACGGTCAATTATTGACCCAGAAGGTATTTTTCAAGCCCGGCCAAGCTCCTGTTGCCCGCCGGAACGCGCTGCTTCCTTATGAACACCTGGCAGCGGCGTGATGCGGGATGACAGGAGACTCCGGAGAGAGGAGTGAGCAGGGCCAAGTGAGTGGTAAAGCATCGCTCCGATTGCCTTTCTTTTATTGCTAAGTGAGTCATCAGTGAGGTGTCGTAACACTTCACCGCGTCCCGCCGCCGTCTGCCCCGTCCCGCCCGGGTCGGGGCGCGGGGCCCCGCCGTGCCCCCAAAGCATCGCCCACTCGGGGCGCGCTCCCTCCCGCGGGGCCGCCCGCATGTGTGCGGGCAGGGACGGCGGGGCAGTTTTTGCTGCAAGGCAGCTTTCCGACCGACACTCTGCTGAACTAACTGGAAGGCGTGGAAGGGCTGAGGCATCCCCGGGTGCCCTTGGGGACGCGGTGAGCCGTGCCCAGAGCTGGCGGCTGGGCTTCCCTGGATCGATCCGACCGGCAGCGAACTGCACTCTGTTCCACGCGACACTTAAAGATCCAGTTGTGCAAGCAGGAGCTCTGCTGGAATTTCCCCGTCCCCCGGCATAAATGACATGAATTCTGTAGGGAAAACGCGTTCTAGTCCCGCACTGCCTGGACCTGTTGCCGCTAACGGTGCGACGGGGAAACGCGCTCGCTCTGATCGCTGCTGTCTGCCGCGGGGGCGACGGCTTCCCCGCAACCGGAGGCGGGGGGGCGAGTCCATCAGCGGGGCTCCTTTCCGCGGCCGCCCGCCCGGGAGCGGGGCCGCTGCGCCGCGGCGGCCGAGGGACTCCCCGGACCATCCCGACGCTCCCCTCTGCCGCCATCCCATAGCCCCTTCCCAGCACTCATAATTGCTTTTCTGATGAGGCTCTTTTGTTTCTGTCTGTGCCGCCCTTTTGGAGCCGAGTGTGGAACCTCTAGTTAAAAAGCTAGAGCTTAGTCTGGAAGTAGAACTCCAAATATATTTGTATATACAGCAAGGCTCCTGTCAGGGCTGAGCACCGGTCTCTGTATCATAAGAGATAATTGATTTCTATCCTGCACAGACAGGCTTAAAAATGAAATTTCTTTTGCTGAGGCAACTGACCTTGATCTGCTGGTGGAAAAAAAAAAGATGGTTTAGGTCTACTTCTTCCCTCCCCCTCCCCCTGTGTTTCAAAGCTTGGAAAACTTTATTTAAAAATAATTTTATAGCTGATCTTTATAATGAAAAAAGTTTAAGCTCATACATATCTATCTGTCTCAAGATTTATCCCCACATAATGTAAAATCATAAACTAAGAGAAGATAAAATAGGCATAGTTTACACTGAGAAATCTTGATAAGAATTGTGTACATATGCATGTCTGTTCATTGTACATAAGAATGTATTAATATATATATTAAGGTTGCATGTCTATGTAATGTATATAATGTACTCATGTCATATGTGAGTAAACTCTAGACATTAATAATGATCTGTCATGAGAAGCTTTAATGGGTTTCCCCACAAGACAGACGCACACAACCCCTCCTGCAGACAATTCTTCCTTTTCACCCTATATATCTAAGACAAGTTTGAGGGTTGACCTTTAAATTGCCCACACGGACAAGTAGCTTGAGGTGCTTTGTCAGTAGGGGAGATCTCCCTCAGAAGACCCCAGGCATCACTGTTACTTTGCCTCATGTATTTAAAACCAAACTAACAGAAGAAATCGGATGCAAATGTAAATACTGCCTCTTTTGTAGATAGCTCATTTGCAGTGTAAGCACAGGGAAAATGGGAAGAAAATTGATAAAAGTAAAGAGTAACAGCAAAGTCCACTGATATAAGAAAATAACCTATGGCATGTCTTACAGTCCTCATGCAGCTCAAACTGTTCACTTCTGGGGAAGCTTTGCCTACATAATTGCTGGCCAAAATCCTAATCCAAAATTTAAAGATAGTATGGGCTGCCTTTGTTAATCATATGAAAATGCCACTACTTCTATCACTACTAAACATAAAAACTAACTTTGCCAAACTCATGAGCCCTAATTATAATACTGTTAACTGCCTGAGGACATACATTAAAATTAAGATGGCAGTAAGTATTCTACAAGCTGAAAAATTTCACAGTTGGAAACTACAAGTAGATTATTTTTCCTCTTATATAACAATTTTTTTTTTTTTAGTTAATGAAACAGTTATTTCTGTTAAATAATCATAGCTAATGCTTATAAAAATTGCATAGTGTCCCTGATGACACTAAGACAAGAGGCTGATTAGAGGAAAAATAAAACTAGTCAAGTATCTTTGTATTGCTTCAGAATCTGGTAGAAGAAAAAAATCATGGCACTTCCATAAAAACATTTGTAAGTCCATATGGTGTCCATCATCTGGAAGATAGGATGTACTATTAAGATTTTGTGAATTCTAGCTGCCTCTTTGATCATATGACTACAAACCTAAAAGCAGGTGCCAACAACCAGTAGTGCCCACTCACGCTCCAGCTCCAGCCTGGTTGTGTTTGCTCTCCGAGGGAGAGATCCACTGCTATTTATATCAGTGGAGTCTGATTTGCATTCATGGGAGCTGGAAGATGCCCTCCTTGCTGGGAGGAAGCTGTGACATGTCACTGGTTTATAACAAAAACTAATGGCCAGAGGGTTGATTGAATGCACGGAGTGCATCTTGCAAAGCTCCCTGACAAGGGCAACTCTCAGCCTCTGTGCTGGGAAGCAGCAAGTGTCCCTGGCCTGAGGGGCTGGTGGGCTGAGGGTGCAGAGGCTGTGACAGCCTCTCACAAACCCACCAGCTCTGCCTTGGTTAGAAAGGAAAAAGAGAAGGAGATGCCAGGAGGGACTGGACAAAAGCAAAAGGCTAGGGGTAGGATTTACTCTTATGAGCACATGACCCTGCTGCTGGTTGTACTTATACCCTGGGAGGACAGCTTTAGCTTTTTCTCCTAAAGAATTACTCTCCAGTGCAAATAAGAACAGAATCTGGCTCCTTTCTATTTGGTTCCCCCAGCTCCAAGCAGAGGCCCTCAGATTGGTGCTGGTTACATTTGACTCTTACAGGTACATGGTGATCAGTTTACAAGGCTGAGTTAGATGAGCTTTTCAGGGATGCTACCATGGGTTCTGGCTAAGCAGTGTCATGCGAAGGCAGAATCCTCCCCCTGACTCAGACCACACAGGATTTTGGAAAGTTTCACAAGATTTAGACCTGCTTTTTTTCTGGGCCATGCTTTGTGAATCTGTCCTGGTATATTCGTGACGCAGCACATGTATAAGTGGTATGGTGACTAGAGTCTCTGCTACTCCCAGCAATCTGTTTTCTCATATCCACATGATTTTGGGAACCAAGACCTGCCAGTCTTCTGGAAACCATGAAAATGGCAATTCATTGGTCTAAATATCACAGGTAAGAGTCTTATTTCCCCTTCTCCTAGGGTTGTATCCTTTCACCTTAAGAAACCCTATCTGAGTGACCACTCTTCAGATAACTAAGATGTATAATTGTTTTACTATCCGTCAGGAAAGGGAACCAGAGGGTCCCTTCCTGGCAACCAGAAAGAGCAACAGTTAGAGCAAGGCCTGGCAGGGAAGCTGGACTTGCCACCTTTTCCATGTATTTCGGGGAGCAGAGCTGTGCAGAGGAGCACCTCACACCTGTAGGGAAGCACAGGGGCTCTGAGGGGACATCTGACTGAAACACAGTTGGGTCCAAGGTGGGAGCCCTTCCCTGGGAGAAGCAGCAGCTCCACCCAGAAGATAAAGATCGGCCGTGTTTGAGGCTATTTCCTGCAGCTGTTGCTGCACCCTCCATCCCCACGGTCCCAAAGCTTGCCTTGATGGCAAGGTGCCCACATCACACCCAGCATCAGGGCAAACTCCTCGCCTGCCATGTGGTGACGCACTTGGGGGCAAGAGGAGGAAAGCGTGCCCTGATTCTGCATGTGGGCCAAAGATCCCTTCTTTCATCCCTGCCAGGAACTGCTGTGCTGAGGCACAACCTTGCAAAACCCTGGGCTGTGGAACCTGCGGTGCTGCTGGGCTGGCTTGTGAAGCGCCTTCTGCCCCACGAAGGAGAGGTTTCCCTCGGTAAGCCTTCTCCAGCCCCGCTCGGCCCCAGTCTCAGCCCGGGCACAGCCTGGTGGGACAGGGGATGCTCTTGCCCCGGCAAAGGGAAGACACCTCGCTCCAGGTGCGTGGTGAGAGACAGAATGGCCTGAGACAGAAAATGTGTGGAGAAGGGCAGGAAGGTGGTGGGGACATGCAGCCGCTGGGGCACAGCCACAGCCACCACAGCCTGGGACAGCTGGCTGTGCAATGCCCCTCGTGCCTGTAAGCCAGAGCAGCCCGTGCCTGATGGCTTTCTGACAGGGAGCGGGTACTGTTTCCATATGCTACTGAAAGTATTCACTTCTTTGCTGCTCTGAAGTCTTAACTGACTTTTATTATCCAGCCCACCCCCACTGAATGACATATCTTAATTTTTAGCTGTACGAAAGAATCTGCATTTGACAGAAACTACAGTATTACTGAAAAGACGCGAAACCGTTCCTGAGGTTTTCCTCAGCGTGAATTATCAGGCCAGAAGCAATTTAAATCCAGTTTTTGCAAATGTTTCTACATGCGCACACACAATTTCACAGTTATTATCAATTGTAACAGATAAAGATACTGTTAATTATCCAATTATATATATTTGATAATTGCATTATCTCTAGAGAAAATTGTTGTTCTATGGATCATCATCTGTTTTCTTATATTTTTACATGGTATCGTAAAATTCTCTCTCACCTAAATATATGTGCGAATTAATCATGGGCTTGCCCAGTTGTAGTGATTTTTTCAGTTCGGACACCCACAAATCTAATATATTTCTGCAGAATCTTCAAAACAATTAGAAAACTGTTACTTACCAGCTGATGTAAGTCCATGTTTTATAGATTCCTGTATGATGGCTGTGTGGGAACCAGAAGACATTATTAGGTGTAAATATACCGTACCCTTGGGTACAAGGGGTACAGCATTGAGTACAGGAGAGGTGCAGCCTGTAAACTTTTCTGGCCTTGAGACCCAGGCTATAATAGCCTTCAGTGAAAGTCGGCTTGATGAACAACAACAAAAAAAATTATCCAAGAATTCAGAAAGTAACAAGCATGTCTTTGAGTGGACTCTGTACTTTTTCCAGCATTAGTGACCTGCTGTAAACCATGTATCCCATTTCATGATAGTCTCTAATCAGAAGAATTGGAACTTGTGATAGGTTTGGCACCATCACGTGATTTAGTACAGCTTGATAAGAGACCCTGTTATAAAGTGACAGCAAAAGAGATAAGAACTGTTGGCAGATAATGGCAGAGAAATGATTAACCTAGAGTGGAGAGGTGCTATGAAGCCCAGAGAGGGGAAGGTTGTAAAGTTGTGGGGTCATAAGATCATACTGAATGGATGAAAAGCCATACCAACATGAGCGTAGTGTCTATAAACTCAGACTTGTGACCTGTCTTCTTGATGTCATCACCTCTTTGCACAGTGGACAGCAAGCATGGTTGTTTTGGCTTCTGTAAACACTCTTTGGATGGCAAAACAAGCAAGCATTAATTCCTTAAGGGAGGCTTCTGAATGAGCTGGGGATTCTACACTCCTGACTAACAGCACCGGCAAATCTCTGCTGATAGTTTGTCAGACAAAACCGTTTTATTGCCCCAGTCCTCAGGCCGGAGAGCTGCTTCGGGTTGTAGCCATTTAGTTGAAAGCATATACTACTTTCTCACTAAAGAGCTTTACAACATGGTTAAACATTGATATCCCAGGATTATGATACATAGGGAGTATTGCACTCACCTCTGAGGCTGTGAGGCACAGAACCTACTCACAGCATGTCAAAAGGCTGTCAAGTGTTTGGCTTTAAATAATTTTTACAAAAGTGGGCGGCTGTGCCGATGACTGGGCGATGTTTCAGCTCAGCTGTGAGTGGGCCAGGCTCTGCTTTCACCCTGTCCAGAGGAAAGGCAGGGGCACACCAGCTTCCAGGCTGAGCACGGTGTGCCTTCCTGCACTGCAGTGTCACCCACAGCCTCGGCAGCTCTAGCCCAATGGATTAATAGTAGTATATGAGTACACTTTGTGAGATCAGGCTCAGGCCTGAATAATCAGATGATATTTTATATTTCCAGTCTCGTGAAAAATAGAGTGAAGCTATTCCACTGTGGGCTAGATCTGAAGCCTCTTGAAGTCAGTGGGAGTTTTTTTCTCTTTAAACTTGCAGAGGGCTGTAAAGCAGCACATGCCTTTTTATACACTTTGTCATGATGGTTAGATTTTAGTGATACAGTGGCAAACAGATTAGTTCATGCACAAACTGAACTGCTTCTCTTGGCTAGGATGAGAGCTTGAGAGCTGGTCTGCAAATGGGGTTGGTGTGGCAAACCAAGCAGCAACTGGGCCTTACAGCCAGGAACCCTGAATTATCACTTGGTCTGTGCAGTACTGCCCTCCTCTAGAGCCTCTGCTAGTGAGGAGGACAGGCTGTAGAGGGAAGGTCTGATTTCCCAAATTCTTATCTTCATATTTATCACTGGAAAAAATTAATTTACAAATCTGGATAAACAGGTACTGTGAGTATCTTTTAAGGGGCCACTGATATTATTTATCTTTTTAGACTGAGTGAAAACTGGAAGCCAGCTTTCACAACAGATTTCATATAAACCTAAATAATTGGACTCCGTGTCTCTTTTAATTCATTTGGTTACCAAATAGATTTTCAATTCTGTTCATAAAAAGTGGAAAGAAACATTTATTCCATCAGAAAAGGCATGTCTTTGGGGACTGGGGATAAAATAAATGAGAAATGCTGCAAATGATACTGTGGTTAGAAACTTTCCATTGTATCATCAGAGACATTGCTGGAGCACTGTTGGCCCATCTTCAAGTGCTTCTATAAAGGAATCTGCCGTATATGGGGGAGAGAGATATTAAATCATAGGAAATATAAAGAAACTTCATGCTTTTGGCTTCAAACACTGTAATTCCTTTCCTTTTTTGCATCAGTATCAAATGTCAGGGTCACTGAAAAATGTTCTATTTTTCCCTTTCTGATACTTTGTCTCCATGGGCAGAGGAATGTATGCCAGGTGCATAACCAGACAGACTTTCTTTGCCTTTCTTTATACCTAGTCCAGTAGGGGAAAAGAAACTCCTAGGGAAACTCCAGGACAACCTCTATCAGCCCGTGATCCAGCAGCTCGATGTGTTTAGCAGTGATCCATTTGGAGTCCAAGTGAAACAAATCCATAAGAGTGTGCAGAAAGAGGTGTACGAGTTGTGACACTGAAGTACCTGAGTTCATGGCTGATAACTTTGCTTGATCAGGAATTTGGAACTGTAACTTTTCCCGTGTGAGTTCCTGGTAAGGCAGCCACTGACCTCACTCAGAACAGCTTTTCCTAACTGTGGCTGAAGCATCATAGACTCATCTTGTATTTCTCTGTTTTTCGCTACTCCTCCCTGCCTTTCTTTTCTTCCCCTGTTTTCGTCCTGAGAAGGTGAGACAAGTTAATTTTGTTATTTCAAACGTGCTTTTCTGTCTCAGGTCTTTCAGGAAGATAATTAATTGAGAAACTGTTAGTTTCTTTTTGTTTAGCCAATTCTTGTGTGATGAAATTGTCCCATGTTTGTCCCTCCAACAAATGTCCCTCAAAGAAGCTGTTCCTGATTTCAAAAGCTTGGCAACAATCCCTCCTTTGACTCTTGCACATCAAATTATTTTGCAACCATTTACCACAAAAATGGAGTCAAAAGGAGTTTCTCCTCTCACGGGCATTTCCACAGGTGCCATTTCGTTTGGGCATGTGAGAATATTAAGAAATAAGCCCCGAAAATGGACTGGCTGAAATTAAAAATTACCTTTTCAAAGAGTTTTAATCCCTGACATGTATATCTTGGTGTAAATTTAGTAAGATCAGTCATGATTTTGTCATGTTCCTGTAACATTTTGGATATTGCTTATCTGAATTCAGTATGTTCCTTGTCATTTTTCTATGTCATCTCGATGTATTGTTGTTTTTATTATCCATTCAACTCAGAAAAGATGTGTGCTCAGCACAGCACACATCAAATGAGGGACATGATCCTCATTCTTCTGAAAGCTCAGGGCAAACGTGGCATTGATCCTGGCATGGTGCCCTCCAGGCATGAGCTCTCTGCTCCTGAGAGTAGTCCAGTTGGTTTCAGCTGGAGCTTTGCTTAGGTGGAAAGAGATTTGCAAATCCTGTTCTTTGATCTAGAAATCACTCTTTCAAAACTTTTCTCTATTTCAGTCGTTCCAGTGTTCCTCCTGATCTATCACAGACATTTAAAATTCTTTTGAGTGTATTTTCTCCACCTTCATGAATTTTATTTCACATGTGCAAAACCAAGGCATTAAAATACAGTTTTATGCCTTTTCCTTAGTAGTTCTATAAAAGAAATTGGGAGAATCTAAAGTATCTGATGATCTTTACCTTTTGGCTTTTTCAGTGATTACAGTACTGAAATTGAAGGTTTAATTTATTAAGCAACTTCCATCAGTTGATCCTTAATTCCTCTTTGGTCTTATGGTATGACTGCACTATTAAAATTTCTTGAGAGTTTTGGTTTTTTACTTGGTATATATTTTGCCCATTATGTTTATCATCTCAGTAGAATGCAATGGCATTAAAATACATTTCAGTGTATGCTACTCCTTTACTCAGGATTTTCAGCCTTTTGGAAAGGAACTCTGGAGAGCAGAAGCTTCTTTATGGTACCTTCTTTATGGGTGTCAACATATGAAGTGTCAACATTGATTACATTTATCAGAATATATCAGTCTCTCATGTTTCTGTTCTCTGTTCACACGAATACAGTTTAATATAGACCATATTTGGAGATGAATAATGAACTGTAGGATTTATAAAATCGCTTCCTGAGACTTTTCCTTGATAATTACTTACAAAAATTATTTCAGTGAATATTTCTGATAAATTAATGTCTAGAGGAGGAGGTAAGTGCAGATATTTGTAAACATTTTTTTCTTAGGTTAAATGAGCAACCAGGTAACCTTCGGGACTGCTTAGCAGGAAAACTCAGTTCTGTGAAGATGGAAGCATACAGCTGTGGATCAGAAAAGTTCTCTTAGGCTTAACTAAAGGAAAAGCATGAGCTTTGGTGGGACCCAGATTTAGTGCTAGCTCTCTGCACTGAAGAGATAAAATGTTTTCATGGCGTGAGGAGTTTCATGTGCTGGTCTGTCTGTGTAAGTAGCTTCAATTTAAATTTCTTGTACACCGCATTTTTTTCCACTAATCTACCTTATTGGTGTACAAAGAGAATGTTATTAAACAGTTATGGACCTTTCCAAAGCTTATCTAGGAGATATTTACTGGTAATAGGAGCAGAGTGTTCGACTTTGTGAGAAAAGAACAGATTTCAGTGAAACAGGTAGGGGGAAATTACTTGCACGTATGCAGCAGTAACAGGTGTTGTGAACTCATCCATCATCTCACACAGCACCCAGGAACAGACAACAGTTTCTTCATAGAACACTATTAATAAAATATCAGGAATTTATTACTTTGAAAGGAGGAGAGGAGAAAGAGGTGTGGGAGTCTTAAAGTGAATCTTAAGTGGAACTTAAAACCTTCCAAACTTGGTATCTAGATTATACCTATTTTTTCAAAATACATACATAGGATGCAGGCATGACTCTGTTCCTATCCCTGTCCTCCCACCACAAAAACCTTCCAAAATCTTAGCTTGAGGCAGGATGGAAATACTGGGTCTTACCTCAGGAAACTAATTTTTGAAAGACCCTGGGTGCTCTGGTGAGTTTCTGATTAATTTCTATTCCTGAAGGAAGCTGCCTGTGTGCTACACCACACAGACCGGCTTTGCCTGAGACCATGGAGTGAGTGCAAGCTGAGTGCTAGCAAAAGGTGAAAGACTGGCAGGAGAAAGCAGTTCAGAGTGGCATTTCATGTCCTAGCAGAGGGGGTCTCTTTACTGAAACTCATTTATTGCACCAGGAACAGAAGGATGTCGAGAGGCTGCTGAACTGCAGAACCACATGGAACACATGCTGGACAGGCCACATTCCAGCCGGAGGGAGGAGAAATCCAGACTTAGTGCTCAAGTGGCTGGTCAGATCTGGTGTAGAGGAGCACTCTCACTTCCTTCTATCTTCCCAGTGAGCACGTGCAGAATTTGTTCCCGTTTCCAAGCTGACTTTCATCAGGAAGGACAATGGGCAGGAGAGAAAAGTGGGGTAAAGATCATTCAGAAATAAAGATTTCTGATCATTTTATTAATAACTGTGAGAAATGTAGCACCTGGCAGGAGAGATAAGTGGATTTTCCTAAGCTCCATTATAGGCAGGTAAATATTGTTCTGGTTTATGGCACTAATAATTAAACAGAACACTAGTCTGTCTCTTGGCAATTTAAAACTTAAGGTGGGTGGTTCCTGGAGGCATGTGCTGAAATCTGAACAAAAACTACTTTATGTGTAAACTTCATAATAAAAGACTGTATGTATTCTGTCCAGTGGATATATTTCAGGAGCACAAATAGCACAGAAATAACACACTTTTTTCATTGTCTTCCAAGTCATCTAGACACCACTCTTGGTAAATATGGCAGTTCTTAAAAAGGAGACCAAGTAGACTTAAGATCTGAGAAGTACTAATTCTTTCAAGAACATAGTCTCCCTAGTGCAGTTATATGAATAATGGATTAGTGTAACATTAATTAATATTTTTGTATCTTTTATACAATGTGCCCACAGTTTGTTAGGCAGTATACTATTACATGTGCTTAGATCACAGTAGAAAAAATGCAGATGGCCCTGGAATTAGAGTACCTATAATTCTGGGGAAAACTGTAGCACCTGGGACTTCTGAGAACTCCTGACTTTCAGGAACCAGCTTTAAATTAGACTGTTAATGCATTTGCAACGGCATGCAAATCTTGTTTGTACAGTGCCTGAACTAAGTTCTTTGTCTCGGACTAGGGCTTCTGGGTACTTCTACCTCTCAAGGAAATACAAAGAGATGTTCAGGTACCCTTATTAACCGCAAACTCACGTTATTCTCATCCTAAAATTGTTACTCTTTCCTCTGGTCACCCCTGCCTACAGTCCAGTCAGACTGAAATGCTTTTCAGTGGCCCAGACAACAGTGTACAGATAAAATGGAGAACTGCCCATGACCTCTGGAAAATGCCATCTTACAGAGACGTGTATGCACGTAAGAGACCTTTACTAAAGCAGTAGTAGGGTGATAAAAAAGGGAAGCTTTTGTCAGGACCCCCGTCACTAACGGGCCTTAATGGCCCTGATCACTTTCACCTGGGTCCCCCTCGCAGCTCCCACCCACTGGACCCCTCCTCATTTAAGCTCCGGCTGGGAATGCAGCCCCTCGCCTGAGCTCTGCTGGATGGGGACATATTCTCAGAATTATTCTGTGGATTTTCTGGCTTGGCTTTAGACCTCGGCTGCTTTTATTGCTTCTGTACAATGACCACAGGAGCATCAATAGGACTTGGTGCTACTCTGCTTGGCTGGCTCTTCTGCTGTGGGACTGTGCTCCGTTGCTGAGTTCCCTACTCAGTCTTTGTTCTTGCTGCCTTTAGCTCCCAGTTTGCCTCCTCTTAGGGTGTAACTGGCTCTTGCTTTCCCCTGAAGGCTTTTGTAGGTGTTCTCCTCATCTCTTCCTATGAACTGGCAATAACTACTCCTCTAATGAAGCACAGGAACTTGGTGGGGGCTTGCAGTGCTTTTCAGTTAGAATGTGGAGGCTTTTCAGAGCAGTCTGATTGTCTTAGGCAATTGTCTTCCTATAGATATATAATTGGGTTTGTTTTGTTTTGCGGGTTTTTTTTGTTTGGTTGTTTGTTTTGGTTTTGTTTCTTATTTTCTTTTATAAGGGGGAAGGATTTTGCTCTTATAGGTCACAATGAGGGGCAGTTAAGAAGACCATGCTCTTCCCTTTGGTGAGGCCCGGACAGGACACTTACTGACCTACACAAGATGTTGCCTATGAAAATCTTGTATGAGCTCCAAGCCAGGTGGTTGCTGTGTGGGTGCATAGCCCTTCCTAGCTGCTCACTAGTGTCCCAAGAGGAGACAGAACACTTGATGAGGTGAGAAGCTAGGGCCAGGACATAAGTAATGTGCAGCTCAATCAGGCTTTTGAAAAGCAACCTCTGTGCCTTGTTTTACCATTAACCCGCTGCCATGTCTGACACTCGAGCATCAGTTGATGGGAGATAGTGGCTGAACAATAGCTATTGATTTTTCATTTCATATTAACGGCATGGCAAGCTCTGAGTCTGATAGTGAGGGTAGGATGCTAGTGTAGACATTCCTGTTTGGCTGTGAAAGAAGTCTCCTGCCTTCCCTGGACCCTTACCTTGTATCTCAAGAAACTACAGAGAATTCTCTCATTGAGGCATCAGACTACACAATATCTATATATATATATATGTTTCTGATGGTTTTTTGTCTTGGAGTAAGTATCCGTTAAGCTTAAAATGAGTAAATTTTTATCAATTTTTTAACCAAAGCACACTGAGGGAAATGGCAAACTGAATAACAGAAGAGGGATGGAATGGAGTGGAAGTTCTTTCTGTTTCGAGATCAGTGTCTAGGCAAGTACAGAGAGACACTGGCTTCATTTGGTGGAGAGTTCAACAAGCTCTGTGGTTTTCTTTATAAAATGAAATAGTGACCTAGAATCCTTTTCTAACTTATCCTAGTAAGAACTGTTTTAGTCAAGTCACTGGCACTACAGCTGTATAAAACGTTGAGAAGAGATAAGATACTGTTTTGAAATTTCAAGTTTGCAAAATTTTTGTGATTTTGCAACAGACCCTAGGATTTTGGCAACAAGTTAAGTGGAATGCTTATATCATTTCTCCTATAGTATCAGCAGACTTAAGAAACTAGCAGAATTCTAGTGATATAGTTTTAGCTAACAATGTTTCCACAGCATGAATAAAAGCACACGTTGTTACTTCAAGCACAAACATTTTAATCTTTTGGTTTTTATTCTGTTGCTGTTTGATTTTATTCCCCCTCCCTTTTGGCTGTAGATATCATTTTTCTCTCTTTGCCTGGTCTGTCACGGTCTCTGCCTGTGGACAGCTTTGCTCTGGGTGCTGCTTCCCTTATACATCTGAAATCTTGTCTTGGTACCTGCACAGAGAACCTTCTGATGTACAGATGCTGAGGATGTTTCTAGGTTAGGCTTTTTTGCTGCTTGCAGGAACAGCTCTGCTGCTGTTGCTAGAAATGATTGTATAGAAAAGGGCACAGTAAACAGTCTGTACATGCAACACTGAAACAGCAGGCAGGACTGGCAGTCTAAGGCTGTACTCTTGCACTGTAGTCTGAAAAAGTAAGGATTGCTTTTAACCTTTGAATTTATAATATATTCCTTCACCTCCTGTGATAGTGTTTGCCTCAATTGCAGTACGGCATTTACTTCTGCAGCATTTTATTCTGCTGGAAAGCTGAAATCCACAATGTTTCAGTTTCCAAGTCCCTCTGACTACTCTGGATGCTGGGGGTGTTGGGACCCCATTCCTGGTCTGGGCTATTTGAGCAGGATAGGTCATGAAGCTACAGCCTGAGTGGTTTTGCAATGTAAAAAGGCCCTGTCCTGTTTTAGAAAAACCTCAACAATAAGAACCAACAACTTTTTTGGTTGGTAAAAACCCTAAACTCCACAGCAATGCAGGAAAGCTTTAGCTCTGGGGCTTTATAATAGAATCTTGCAGGATTTGAAACTAATCCTGATTCTATTGCAAAAGGTTGTTGAGAAAGGCTTCAGTTCAGACAATCATGTCAATAGGTCTCATGGTCTCATACATGGGAGGTAACTCTGCTGAGAACTTCAAATTGAATACACACCATATCTGAAAGTGGTGCATTGGCCTGAGATCTATAAAAACAACTCTGATCCCACTTCAGCATATTGCAGTTTGAGCAACGGGTGTAAAATCTAAGCATCCCACAATTACCACAGCTATGTTTTTTGATTCTGCCAAACCATCTTTGAGATAAGCTCATTAGAAAATACGAGTTACACATGTTAAAATGAAACCTCCGAGAAAATGAAGTCTTCCATGCAAGACCTCAGCATACACAGGGAAACTGAGACCTGGCCCAGTTTCACAGGTTGGACCTTAAGGCCTGCAGCTTTCTGCTTGTGGAAGGTAAAAACAGCCATCCTTAAAGCAAACAGACTCAAGTGGCTGGCTAGTGAAGGAGGTGATCCTCACTTTATCTTTGATTTCTTTGCTCACAATGTTGAAAGATGTCTGCAGCGTGTGATACTTTATTCTTGTCCTTAAGCCTCAAGTGCTTTTATACCATTGTTCTGAGAAGCTATTTAATTGTTCTGGGAAGCCATTAGAGAATTTTGAATCACTGTGGTGATATGATTCAGTCCTAGAGCCACTCCAAAGCACAAAGACCCTATTGTCCTACCATGTTACTGAAGTGTTGTAAAGGAGAGCTTGCTCCTCATAGCTTTGGAATGGTTTATCATGTTTTAAGCATGCCACCCAAGAGGAGGATCCTTGCTAAAGGATATAACTTAGAGATGAAACCTCCTGGGTATCCTCCCCACCCAGTGGGGGCACATGCCTTTGGGTAAGGCACCACCAGTGCACTCTGCATTTCTTCACAGCCACGTGTCTCATTTCCAGGGCTGTCCACCTGCTTCGTGAGTGGGTACATGAATTCACTAATAAGGAACTATGTTTTGTTAAATGGTTTCATTAGGGCTTAATGGTCTTCAGAATTTAACGCCAGTTTTACAAAAGTGTGGTGTTAAATTAGGGCTGTAGTGAATTGTTGTCATCCCAGCTATCCTAATTGGAAGTATTACTGTGAAATTGTGCTGATTTATCAACATTTACCAAATGTCGTAGCAATATCATCAGCTTTAGTTGTATCCATCCTAAAATTGCATTTTAACAGGACAGTTATTATAATGGAAGGGGAAATTCACTGAAATATAACACAGATCTTCATAATCAGAACAATGTTTTACAGGCTAATAGAATTGGTCTAGCTAACTTAGTTTCTGCTGGATTTAGAAGTGTCTTATTTCCCCATTTTAAATGGAATAAAATGTTAGCTGAAATTCAGCAGACATCTACTTAGGATGAAGTGGTGGTGGGTGGGAGAAGACAAAGCCCTTTCCTTCTTCCCTTAGAAATCTGAACGTCAGCAGGGCACAACTGCCTCGTGCTTTCTGGATGACTGGGCAGAGATCCCTGGAGTACTTAAGGAAGCAGTCATATTCCTACCATGTCACATGTATTTTTACAGGCAATTACATCACATTCTCTGGACTCTTATATTTCTTATTCTCAACTTTCTGTGGACTTTTTTTTACCTTGCATTACTTTTTCTCATTTTTTTATAATTACCAAATGAATTCAATCAAGTCTTTATTGATGTTCAGGAAAGACAATAGTGTGAGGCAATGGTGTTTTCATTGACATAAACAATTTCTATACAAAAAGGATTCAGCTCTGTTAATAGGGAGGAACTATTCTGTAGCAGGGTTTCCTGTACATCTGTGCTAAAGTGGAGCACATCTCATCCCACTGAGGGAAGTGCAACATATGAAGCTATTAGAGAGAACCTATAATATGGAATAGAAAAGATGGCCCGATGAATGCATAAAAATCCCTTTATCATGCTGGAATTTGTGTTGAAGCAAACTGTTTTATAACCTGGGCTGCCCTACCAGCATGAACACAATGAGAAGACAGAATAGTTTGTTGATCTGTCTTTATTATGTAGTGCATATATAAAATGCTGTGGAGTTAATTTGAAAAGTGCTAAAAGTGCATCTTTAACTGTGTGACATGATTTGATTTAATGGAAAACACCTCAGATGAGACATACGTAACAGTCTATAAAATCCACAAGGTTGTTAAATGCTTCTGGTGTACTTAAAGCAGTTTTTTAAAATTGCAATTCAACAGGATGTTTTTCTCTCATAAAACATTTGTAACATTATTCCTGAGATGTGCTGCTTTAATGTCACACTATTGTGACATATCCCTTCTCTGTCTACAGGACAGTGCAACATCAGTTAATCACTCCACAAGTAGCACGATTCAAAACAGTTTTATTGAAGTCAGTATTGAGCTATGGTGATTCACACTTGCTGAAGATCTAGTCCAAGGTTCATAAAGTATATTGAAATAAGGGAGAGCAGGCATCACAAAAATGCAAAGTATTCTACCAGTGAGATAAATGGAAGAAAATTGTCTTCAATTTTTGACAATGGAAAACACAGAAGCCTGAAAGAAAATACACCATCACTTCAATATGCAATGACTTCTGTTTGTCTGGTGTCAGTTCTGTAATTTGTTATACACAGTAAATTATCCTGCCTAAATTTAATTGGATTCCTCCACCCCAGATGAACAATGGACAAACTGGTCCTCTTGGAATTACAGTTGCTAGATTTTGGGCATGAGCAGAGGTTTTTAAAATCCTTTTGCCTCAGTCTAATCATTAGAAGTATTCCAGTTGAAAAGTGAGAAACTGTTTTGAAATGCTATTTGAACTTTCCAAATGCTTGGTTGGAAAAGCTGGCTTTTTCATGCTTGGTTTTTCTGGGGGAAATGAACCTCATGTTGTAGATTGGATTGATCCCTCTACATGCTCTAATCATTGAGAAGAGGGAGGTGTCTCAGTGACACACGTGGGGAGTTCTGTCAGTCTTGAAACGTGGCTGTTCTGTTTGCTTTTGCTCCAGAAAAATGCCTGGGTATTTTATTTGGGAACCTTGGCTAGGGGTCTTGGGACCCAAATCAGGAATGATGTCTATTTAAACTGGCAGAGAGTGAATGACTGATGCTGGGCATAAGTAATCCATGTTGTGAAACTTTAAGGTGCCATTAGTCTTGGAAAAGTACTTACTGTCAGTATTGCTGAAATACTAACTTTTTGAGGCACAGAGGTCTGTCCTTTTGAATATTCTTGAATAAAGCATAAGGTAATCTCTCTTGCAGGCATTATGCATGTGCATCCCACGGTGAAAAATGTGTGTCCTTGGGTCTGGTGAGACAAATTCTTCCCTCGGTTACCTGAGAGAAAATGCAGAGTAAAGTCATAGCTATTGCTGATTTCTCCACTCCTCGGTGATGCAAATGAGGGCTGAATTCGTTCCACTGCCTATATCTGTTATTTTGCATAGAAGTGCTCACTGTGCTGAAACATACTCACATTTGCAAGAATGTGTCTGTGTAGTTTACATTTCCAATTTTAATTTTTGAGCCATGTGTAAGAGACTCCAGGGAACAGTGTGTACTGTCAGCAGAAGTTATCTTTTTGATGAATCAGGCACATTGTTTGTAACCCTGCATTTGATAGACATGTTGTAATAAGGTCCTGAACTGCTTACTGTGTCTTTATGTACCTTCCCCCTCAGCAGTTGTAACTATTGTGCTGCTTGACCTATATTAATGGTACTACAAACAACAAGTTTAACCATTAACTTGTGGGCCCTGTTTAAATGGATTTTGCCAAGAGATGAGAACTGAAGATTTAAGGAGGTAAAAATTAAAAAAAGGGCTATGCACTGTGATGTTTTTTAGTGCTTGCTGATCTGATGTTCAGCTTGGGAAGGAGTTCAAAGGTCCAGGAATAAAGGCTAAAATCATATTATTATGGTCTGAATGACTAGTGCCATTCAAGGTATGGAAAAGCCTTCCTTAGCCGTTTTGTTTATTAAATAACTTGTGAATTTATCTGTGTGGTTATTCCAATGAGGTTTGCTTGCTGCATTTTCTATGTCTGTATACACTGGAGCAGGAAGAGGCTGAGAGGGTTACACTGAAGAGGGGTAAATATTGCCTGCTTGCGCTGCCTGGGAAAAGGAAAACTGGCTCTCGAGTAACGTGTGAGGAGACAGGGAAAGCCAGAAAGAGTCCAAGTGAAAGGAGCCAGTGTCAGAATAATGCTTTAGCTAAGGAAAGAGCTGAGCACTTTTGCTTGATTTACAGGGACTGCGTCTCAGGAGCTTAAGTTGTCTGGGCAGAACTTGAATTTTATACCATTAAATGAAAGCCAAAACTCTGATTTCTGATATATATGACTCCATCACCTCAGGAATAAGCAACTGCAACAGCTGATCTATGTAAGTGTCTCATGTGTGCACAAAGCCGACAGCAAACCTGTGGTGGTTCAATATCTGGTGTGATTTGATCCTTCGTGTGAAAGTGATTGTGTTTCTAAGTTTATTGACATCAGTGATCTTTGACTGAGGTCCTTAAAGGGTAGGCATGCAGAAGTTAAACTGGGGGAATGAGGGGGTGGGAAGCGCTGTGCTCTGGGATGTCCTGCCAGAAGCTCAGTTTTCCCTCATAAAGCTGCCTCATCGAATGCAGGCAGGCATTTAAATGTGCTGCTGTTTCCATTGGGTGGTTATCTCTCTGTCTGCTGGGATTTCACCATTCTGGCTCCACAGGGCATGTGCAGGTGTCTTGTGCAATCCAAGCGTGTGTCCTGCTGGGTCCTGGAGATTGACAGCGGCAGAAATGTGTGCTTTAGCTAAAAGTAGCAGCTGATATTCAGAGATGCAAATGTCTGTGGCTCATTGTCTGCACCTGAGCTGTTGTTAGGTGTTGTTACAGCTGTGGAACGAGCATTAGGTAACTCTGTGCATACAGTCAAAGCAGAACCTGAGTGCAAATCCCTCACATTGATTTGAGGCTGTTGTAGAAATGCAGAATTGCTTGTTTTACTTAAAGGGCACCAAAACACGCAGTTAGAAACACGCTCTGGAAATGTGTGGTATTTGTGCATATGGTCCTTATTTCAATGTAATCCAAGCAAAGCGAGTGGAAATGTACCTGTCTTGTCACTGACGTAGTTTTTTGATTGAAAGAGGTAAGCTGAGACAAATCCTTGTCAACCCTGACCATTAAGATGATGCTAACTGGCATCATTGGGCCTTGATTTGGAGATTGCAAACAGCTTTGTAAACACTCAATTGAATCACTAAAAACTTCATAATAGGAAGGGAAGGTGTGAATAAGACTGTCAAACATTTTGTGATGTGTAAGACACGTTAGGGAAGGAAGCCCATGATTTTAACTGCCAGACTTCTCTAACCAGGGACTTCCTTGTCTTTTTTGGATTCCTGAAGACAAAGAGGCACAAAGTCACCCTTACAAGGAAGTGATCTCAATTAGAGTCAAAGGGAAAAAACCAGAAATATTGGGAAAAACTTACTTTTTGAGCAAACAAAAATGCAACTGTGCCAACAGAATTTTTCTTGCCTCTAGGTTTCTGTAGTTGCACTTTTCTCTGATGCCAGTATTTCCCAAGGTTTCTGTATAAGTAAATTAAACTGGTAAAAGCATGTATACATGCAGTTTCTGAGGGTTATTTCTGCTTGCAATAGTTATTCCTAAAATTCTACAGGAATAAGTTTAGCTGAAGGAAAATCTGTTTTCAAATTTGTCCATATGTTTAGTGGCACTAATTTCTTTAATCTGGATTAGCAGGCACAGTTTCACTTCACCCAGAGCAAGGGTAGGAGCAGGGCAGGTCCCCATGGCTACTCTTGACTTTTTTTTTTGTCTATCCCTTCAGCTCGGAAAGGGCCATGTTCAGAATGAGGTCACAGCACGGTGATTTTGTTCTGAACATTAACTTTTGTTCTAGCAGCTGTGCTGGCTGGCACCCATGCAAGGAAATTTAGCATTTCCCACTGTATTGGTACAACAGTATGATTTTTATTTTGCTCTGAGTCTAATGGGCACGTTCCGGCTCGTAATCATGAGAGGGCCTGGCAGATGAGCTTTTGAGATGCTTGTGAACAACTCTGGTGAGAAGCTCCCTCCAGTTTTGTGTGTTTAAACGAGCTTGCAAGTCTTCAGATTTTTCTTCTGATGACTCCAGGTGGGAAGGTTTGTTTACTTACTGGTTTAAAGCACCTTGTATATGTTCACATGTTACCTTGATGGGAAGGAAGGGGACAAATCTAAAGTTTAATAGACTGGTTGTTTTTTGCCAGTTCTCAGGCTTGAGGGGGAAAAAGATCAATTTACTCACAGAATGTGACCTGTACAAATATGGGCAAGATGGGTTAAATTAAAGCAGCAGTTTTAACTTTGTGTCTTGTTATAGCTTGCAAAACAATTGTCTGCCAAGAAGAGTGTTCTGTGACCCAGTGACAATAAACTGACACAACAGTGTCACATAGTTCAGTTACTTTTTGCTCATTTAATCAGTCTCTCTACCTTGTAGTAAGTCAGTCCCTCTATCCTTCAGCAGCTGTCATGGTAAGATTGCATCTTTTTAATACTGTGATATTTCTGTGCTAAAAGTTTGGTGTGAGCTACTTGAGAGAATTTTGTCTTGTATCAGAGCTATAAACCTTATCTCAGTAAATAGAATAAAGCTGGCTAATGATCACCAACTCTTTCAGGGGATAGGCTTGAAAAGGTAGTAATTTCTTTTGACAATGCAGAAAGCTTCATAGAGAAAATAGTCTTCATTACATATCAGTAAAGATAAGCAGCCTTTTTCAGGCTACATTTTCCTGTCAAGAGTACAGGCATGGTGTGTGTAGCTCGCTTGATGGCTACATCTGTTTCTGAGAATTTGTATCTCAAGCCATACTCTTACACAGAACTAATGCTGGAAGCCAGTGGGAGGTTTGCACGTCTTAGGACTGTGTGATTTTATTTCTTTTTTATATATATTTGTTTTTTAACTGAAGACATCTCAGAGATTAACTCATTGGAACCATCGGGGGAAATGGAAATAACTTGTTTGATTATGTGGCTCTTCTGAAATGGAGGGTTGCCAGCTGGAGGCAGCCATATGTATGTACAAGATTGCAGCTGGGAGGGCAATCAAAATTCCTTAAAAGCAGCTAGATGGTGCTTGCATCTATTGCAAATTGTGTAAGGTAAAGCTCAGGAGCAGGAAAATATGTTGTGGAATGGCAAAAAAGGATCCTGTTTGCAAACATCTTCACTTAAAGTAAGTGGTAGGACAAAGTGAGCATTATATCATGAGATAGCTTGGGATCCCCATGTGCACGTTAAGCACAGTTAGACAGAAAAAGCCATATAGGACCACAGTGTCTCAATTTGTACCCAAAAAACCTGAGATATAATGTTAGTTATCCAGCAAAAGTTGGGGCTTTCTTTAGCTCTGTGTATTTGGACTTCTAATGACATTTGAATTGACACACAGAAGCAGGTCTTTTAGCCCAAGAAGATTTTCTTCCTCAGTCTTACTTAATTGCATTAGCTCTGGACTTCTCAGTGCTTGCTTTCCTCCTTTTATCACTTGCTCTGTCAGAGTATCTTTTTATACAAGTTTCAGCTATGCTATTCATTCCAGGGACCTTATTTGGAATTATTCCAAAGGATGCACTCGTTTCTAAATGAAATAGTTCTGCTTCATGTCTTGTGCTCATATCTGTTACCTTATGAACTCTACAGTACTACACACAGGTTATCAAAAGTTGTTCTATTAAATTATGCATTAACCAGCACTATATGTTTACACTGTGCATGTTTAATGGCATATTATTGCAAACATTGCACAGTATAAGGACAGAAGCTTAGTAAAAAGTATATTGTTATGAGGTGAAAACCAGAACCAATCAGGGTTTGAAACTCTGTGTAAAATGAGAAGTTTGGATAGACCAGCTTTGGGAGTTTACAGACTATAAAATGTACCCTGTGCAGAGTGTTTCCCCCTGTTTCTGAGCAGGAAAACACCTTGAGCTCAGTAGGAGCTTTACCAGTGTGAGGATTGTAGGGCTGAAGCTCAGTTGCAGCCCTATAGAATTTTACCTGTGCCAAATTATGTATTTTGGAATGATTTGAACATTTCTATAACAGTTGATATTTGAAGAATATTTTGGTGTTGGAGCTAGTGCCTCCACCATCATCACAATAAAGGGGTGCTGAAAGCAGATGATGACTCTCATATGATTGAATATTACAAACCTCTGAGAAATATAATTAAACTCTTCTTGACAGCAGATTCATGAGGGGGTTCATATGAGAATAATGCATTTATTTGCAAGCTGCATCAGGAAATAGAGATGTATGTCTGCCTTTGGTGTCCTCTTTGTTAGTTTTGTTTGTACAGAACTGGCATCCAGGCATCCAAGACAATCCATCCCTGTTCTGACAGCTATTAGTATGTAAGGTGAATGTTAGTATTTTCTCTGAGGTTTTTGATGTCCTAGGACACACAGGTAAAAGCAAGGGCTATATTGCTGTAGATTTTGGATAGGTCTAGGTACAAAGTGATTAAGTAATTTACCAAGACCATATGAGATAGGAAGCTGACAGTTCTTTTGATTATAGTCCTATGTTTTCATCTCCATAACAAAGGACACACTGCTTTGTAGCTGAGCTCTTTCTTTGCCTTTTAAATAAGGTTCTTGCAAGACAGCATAATTTTTGTCACAAGCATTGGTTTTTGTCACAGCCGGTCTACCTGCTACCAGGTATATATGATCCCAACCTCCTAGTTTTGGCCATACACTGGCTTGCTTCCTCACCATTCCTGTATCAGTATAAAATATATACCCCCATAATATTCACATTGCAGGACTTAATACTTTGAGAGTAAAGATAAGGAATTAAATGCTGTCAGTGTGTTGGATACACTGTACACAGAGGACTTTGGTGGATTCTGCGTTAGAGTAGCGTGGATCCTGAATGTCTCATATATTGGCAAATATAAATTTGTTGGTAGGCTCTGGTCAAGTGTCCCTGGTCCAGGGCTGCTCGTGACTCTGTCCTTGAGTTGCCAGCTATGGTAACTGTCTTCCAGTGCAGTGTTCCTTAGCATGCAGTGTGGGAAGCAGGCACCCAACCTCGTGCAGTTCTGCAGTTTCTTTCCTTATTCTAGTCAAATTGAGTTTTCCATTCGGGTGACTGCAGCTGGGCCGAGGTTTTTGGGACTGAGGATTTGGGTTTTTCTCATATCCAAAAGAGGTCTTAATTTCTTGGACACTGCATGGAACTAGCATTCTGAGACCCTTGTGTTATCTAAACCCATTGGAAAGAAGTCTTCCTGGAGACACGGGAGAACTAGAATGAAAAATTTTACTGGATCATAATCCTGAGTTTCCGCAGTGGTCCAGATATTTGGGATGTGTTAGAAATGCCCTTTAAGCTCACTTGTTTTTTGGCAAATAGTGTTTCACTACCTCCACTCAAAAGTCTCTTATTCATAGTCAGGCCAGCTACTCTTTCCTGACCCTTACTTAAAAAAAAAAAAAGTGACATCACTTATTATGGAAGACTTACTTTTGATAATGTTTTTAATATTTTATTCTTTGGGGAGTAGCCTGGACATGTTGCGTATAATGAAATGAGCCAAATGGCTCTTCACAACAGCTGTGGTAAATGTAGAAGTGATTTTGCTGCTTTGAAAACAGGAAAAAAACCTCGTGTTGCATCATTCTGGCTGGGAAGTGCTCAAAGTTATTGTGACAGGACTGTATTTTGAGCAATTGTTGGTGATTTGTTTTTTAGCACACAAAGAAAGTAATAAATCTGTCACCCTGAAAAATCAGGTTGTGACCTAAAGGAAGGAGAAAATTGTGGCTTTAGGTAAAAAAGAGTGACCTGTCTATGAGGGTCATTTATCATTATAACAAAATTGCTGGTGCTCTCCTAGCTGACCAGGAAGAAAGGCTGTGGTAAGCAGAATTGAGGGATGCAAGCATCCGAATATTTTTAACTGATCAATATTTTCAGGATTTACAAGCAGCCAAAAACCTGTCAGCATGCAGAGTAAGTTCGCTGTGCGTCTGTTCTGAGAAAGAAAACAAGAGAGAAAGAGGTTTTTTTGGCCATTAAAAATTAAATATATTTTAGATTTGGCATCAGTAGTTCAATTCACAACTGTATCTTAGCACAGATGCCCTTAGGAGCCTGTATGTCTTGTACAGTGATACAGAAAATATGTATGAAACTTTACTCCCAAGAAGGTTGAAAGCAATAAAAACCATAAATTCAGGGTGGGGTTAGCAGCACTAAGTGTCTCAGAACTCACTTGGGATATGTGGTTTCACTGCTTGGAAGTAACAGGACCAAAGCGGTTTTGGTTAAAGAAAGAAACAATCCCCAGACTTTCGTTCTTATCTCACCCTTATTTATTCTGCATTGCCCTATATGTAAATAGTTTTGCATGTATGTTATTAATAAAAAGAAGGCAAGTTGAGTGCCACAGCTGAGGATGGTAGAGATTGGATCCATTGCAAAGGATGTAGTTCAATGAGTTCAAGTGTGACTTGCATGGAATAACAGCTGAACACGTTTTGAAATAAAAGATTGACAAGAAGAATTCTTTTTATGCCATTATTCTTCAGTATCAAACCTATCTCAAAATTTAAAATACTTCTGGTTAATTCTGGAAAATATTTTCCTGCTGTTCCATCTCTCCTGGTTGTGAATTTTCACTTTAATCTGTTTTTATAGAGTTCACAAAGGCATAATGAGAGTGCAGGGAGAAAAACCCAACGCAATTTCTTGTACAGTAATTTTCATGCCAATTGCTAATTTCCACTGATTGCCTTAGTGCAGGAGTGTCTTATCAGACCAGAACATCCAATGCTAAAAACCAATTCTAACATGTTTAGAAAAGCATTTATGATTCAGGCTATCACCTATCGTTTGGCATTACCAGCATTATACTGTATTAGGAATGCTTAACAAACCTATTTTAATACAATTTATGAGGGCATTTTAGTGTATCAAGGCTGGTAAAGAACACTTTACAGGCATTATGAAGGCATTAAGATAAAAATCACGTAGAAGGTAAAATAGGAATTTAAAATATGATCTTTTTTTTTTAATGCACATTGATAATACTGCTTTTATTGTGGCTTTGCTAAGGAAATTACCTTAGCATAATTATTTTTGAATATAAATTCCACTGATCGATTCAGAGTTGACTACCTGGCAGTGCCAAACTCTGGTGTAATTCTGCACCAAAGTGCCTTGTCAGATCTTACCACTGTGGAGGACCAGGCTGGACTATAAGCACTTAACTGAAGTCTCACGACTTCATAAATGAAGTTTTCATGCTCAGGAAGATTAGGCTCTTTTTTTAACAGTTCTTTCACTTTGAGGAGTCAACAAAGTTACCCTTGAAAAAGGTTTCCTAAACTTGTAGTGAGATAGCAACATTTTCATCTCACTCCTTCCTGAGAAGGTTGAAAGTGATTTTTATGCTGATAGTATGATTTTTTCCCCCCCTCCTTCTAATTTAAAAAGAAAATGAAAAAGTTCTGTCACCAGTGTATCTCAAATATATTTTAATCAAATTTAGATTGAAAATTTAGTACAACATTTTGTGAATGTGTGCTCAGACATGCTTTTTATTGTTATTTATACATTTGTATATATATACGCACACATATATGCCATTGGCTGAGGTCAGATTTCCAGAAAAGCCTTTGCCTATTATTTTTGTTTACTGTATTATATATTCTGGTTTGGGTTTTTGCTTCCATTAAGCCTATATTTACAAGGTCAGGTAGTGATAGGACAAGGGCGAATGAGAGCATGCGCAGCTTCGATGTGCAATCCAGGTTCAGAACTATTGTGACCTTAAATTATTATCAAATGTGTGGATAATCCTTTCTTTCTATTATATAGGGGTTCACACGATTAGCTATCTATGAAACTTCCAGTCAGAGACTTTTACTTAAGCAGATAAAATGAGGATGCATCAAGTGCTCTGATTTCTTAATGTCCTGTTAGTACAGAAACCGTCAAATGATGTCTGTAACACCCCCGTTGTTTGTTGTTTTGCTCCTATTTATTAATAAAATTCTAAATTGCAATGCATTTTCCTTGCATCTTTTTTTTTTTTTTTTTGTTCCTGATAGGAGTCATAGCTGTTGCTAGTGAGTTCCTTTTTATCCTATTACTTTTGAAGAACTTCCTGATTCAAATGTGAAGTGTTACTAGGACAAAGGTGGCAGGTTTTGTCTGGCCAAATTTTCTTGTTATTTTTAGGAACAAATGTGCTTGTATTGGGTACCACATATTGGCACTTAGATGAGGCTGGGGTAAGCAGCTAATCAATCATATCTGGATAATAGACATCAGTGATATTGCTTTGCAAGGTTTACCCTCTTTGATTTATACTAGGGGATTGTTTTTTATGGGACTTTTAGAATATTTGTCACTGAATAATGTTTTCACAACCAAGCCCAAACACAAAGCCAATATTTCTTTTAAATCTGTCGATCAAGAGTTTGATTAAATTTGTTCATATTTTGAGAGCATTCAGACTGGATGCCATCAAGTGCGATGAACAGAAGATGCTTCTAAAGCAATAGTGGTGCTCGGCCTGAATTGCTATTGACCACCACCTTGTAGAGTCATTTACAACAGGAGGATGTGAAAATACAGCTAAGTCAAAATGACAGCACTTAACAGGCAGCCTGGGCTCCCCTTTTGTTGCTCTAAAGCTCTGCAGTAACAAGCACAAAGGAGTCTTGAATCGTTGTCCATTAAGCATCAAGAAATATTCAACTAAAACCCTTTGACCTGTTTCACTGATTCTGAAGGGTTTAAAATCTTTACTGTAACTCAGTACAAAGAAATAGCAGCTATTACTATGTTTATGAGCACCTCGTTATTTCATCTTGTTTTGGGTTCCACCCAGTACAGGAAAGAATGGATTGAACTGGAGTGAGTTCAGCGGAGGCCACCAAGCTCCCTGGGGGCTGGAGCAGCGGCCCTGTGAAGAAAGGCTGAACATCCAGGACTTGCTCAGCCTGGAGAGACGGGAGGATGGGAGCAGAGAGAAACCCAATAGCAGAAGGTGGACCCAGGTTTTCACTGAAGCACATGGCAAGAAAACAAAAGACTGGTCATAAATTGAATCTGGAGGTTTAGTGTGAGGAAAAAGAAGTCACTATGAGCATAATAAAGCAGTGGAGCAAGTGCAATCAGTCATGGAGGTTTTCTGGAACTGGAAAAGCCCTGAGAAACCTGCTCTGGATTCAGTGCTGAAGCTGCTTTGAGTGGGAGGCTGGACAGAGATGCTCTGAGATTCCTCCCAGTTGGAATGATTTAGTGTTTTTATTTTCTCCTCACAGACTTTTGGAGTGGTCCAGGGGATCTGGATCCTCCAGAGGACTATTCAGATGCATGCAAAAGGGTTTGGAGCCTAACTGGGCTGTCTTTCCAGAGGTGAATGGGTATAGAGGGCTGCACCTTTGGGAGTTTTTCTTATCTCCACCTTCATTTATCTGAAAGGTTTTAGTGATTCTCGTGAATTTATTGAAATATACACAGAGGAAGTACTCTGCCATGTGATGGCAGTGTAGAACATTAAGTCAGCAGTGAGGCAATTGCAGTGAAAGCTGTCAAAATCTACTTGGTAGGCGATCAGGGAAAAATGTATTTGGGCACTAAGGAGATGTGATCAAGTTCTCTAAATACTCTGAGACTTGGCTACCCTGATGAGATAAAACTAAGACATTACAAGTGAAGCAGTGGAGACAGGCTGAAGCGTACAGTCAAAATTAAATACTGTTTTAACTGTATCCTTGAGGGAAATTACAATGTAAAAGACTGAGGACTGCACGTTCCTCGATGCTATGCAGAGGAGGCATCACAATGAAGCAATCTTATCTCCCTGTTTGTAAACTAGTGTTTTGTCTTTAATCTACCAGCGGACAAACTATTCTGATGCCCTTCTCTTGTTCGCTATGGTCGCTCTGATCCTCGTGTGCTCAGCTTGATTCAGCTCCAAAGCATCCTTCCTAACCGAGACATTCTTATTAGAAGCCAACATATTTCTGATACCTTGTTAAGAAAGGCTGATAATATTCAGCAAAATAGATTGCAGTTTTACAATGCCTGGCTCTGATCAAACACATTTGCTGCAGAGTATGGCTGGTCAGGGTAGCAGAGAGGAACGGCATCCTCATTCCCCAAAGATGAGTCTATCAGAAATGCCACATGCTTCCTCTTCAAACCATTTGCATTTTAACACATGAGCTAGCATTTCCTCGTGCTGTCTCAGACCGTGTATCCCTGGGCTTAGGACTCCAATGTACAAGAGATATATTGGGATAGAGCTTTCTAAATAAGGTAGCCCTGTGTTGTAAAAATGCTTGTTGTAACTTTCCATCTCCCCCTCATTTGTTTATTATGCTACATGGATAGAAGGTCAGGCAGAAAGTAACTAGAGGTGTCTTATTTTGGGGCTATGTAAATAAACGTAATAATTACTGCAAAATAAAGGACAGCAAGGAACAATGCTAGCAATACTACCTCTACTAGCTGAATTTCAGCAGCTCTGCACTTGGATATGCCACAGATACAACGATCACCAGAAGAGTGTGCACAGATTTGCTGTGTGGGTCATTGGTATGATGGGATGTGCCTATTCAGGATGGCAGCACAATTTTAACCAGAATAGTATGGCAAACCTCAGGTATCTAGCTTAAGGGATCCGTTTTTCAAGAACAACCAGCCTTGCTTCCTAGCACTTGGTATTCTTGCTGAAGGCTTGGCTTTCATTGTTCAAATCACTGTTTCTTCTTGCATCTCTTTAGCTGTGAATGCTGCTAATTAATGGGATTTAGTTTCCTTCAATGGAACTCTGTAGTTTATGGATTGCTTTTGCTGTCACGCCTCGTAGCATCTCTGGTTTGAGAGGACACAAGCAGAAGCGGCTTGGGGGTAATCAGGTGTTTTTAAGCTGCACATCGATTTTGGACCATGGTGCAGAGCATACACAGGTGACTGTGCTGGGCTGGGGCAAACCAAATGAACAGAAAATATATCTCGACACGTGAGCACCCACTAAGCCCAAGCAGAGCTCACTATTTCAAAAACAGTATTAACAGGAATTTCTTGTGACAATACACTTTTGAAAATACACTTTTTATGTGGTTATTACTGTGAACTCTAGGTCAGGTATTTTTGTATCACTCTGCCTTTATGGCTTGGTTAGAACAATAGTGAGCCATATAATGTCAATGGCCTGGCAAATTATTAGTGAAATACACTTTTTGTGGTCCACTATCAAGTGTGTGATTTTTGTGTTTAAATAATCTCCCTCTTTATTGAGGTGTGTGTGCAAATGGCATCCCTATAACATTTTTTTAGGGTTTTGTTTTAACAGAAAGGTTTATGAGCAGTCAGGTATCAACTTAGAAGGAGCTATTCAGAAGTTGTTGGCTGACAGGTATGCAGTATAGAGTATGTTTGCAATTGAAGCTGTAGTTGTGTTCTTAAGCCATCCTAGAGCTTTATAAACAAAAAGAAGACAAGTTTCCATCACAGATGTGTTTTCTGCAAAGTAGAATAGCAGTACAGCAAACTTTTTCAGTGGATCAGAACCAACTTTTTCATGGCTAACTCATCTTAATGAGCTATTAACTGAATTACTTACATAAAATAATTTACAGCTTAACACCTTTCCATATACTAAGGAGCAAATATTCATCAGGGGAAAGGGTATTAAACCTTACTACAAAACTTCCAATGTCATTGTTGCTGGTGCCATGACACTGGCATTAATGTGATGACATTGAGTTTATCTCAAAAAACCATTGAAGTGGGGTACAAATGCTGCTGAATGTTCTGTTATTCTTTTTTTTTTTTTTTTTTTTGTGGGCATTTAAGTGCTAAATATCTCTTTATTGGAGTGACACGATGTTGAGCATCTTTAGGAGCCATAGTTTGTTGCATGAAACGCTTGATTCATAGAACTGTTGACTGGGCTTTTATATGTTGTAGAGTTACAACCTAAATAAATGCACAAAGCAGAAGCCTGGATTTGTACCAATAAAAAGTTAAGAATGAGCTCTAAACAGGCATGTAAAAGTGAACTAGGTGTTGGTTCTTTCTATGAGAACTCTGACTGTTGTAGAGGAAAGCAGTGATACAGACAATAATAACCAAGTCATATGAAAGAGGTGTTAATTTAAAGCATTTGTTATAATAGTTTTTTAAGGAAATACATTCAACTCTTCTGGCATCTGTAAAGACCACATTACACTTGAATGCTTGCTTGTGCTACTCTGGGAGTGACTATAAAAGGGAAAATAAACTTTATCAATAAAAACCTGTCCCCCTGCAACTCGCAGCCTTAGGAAATTAAAATTTTCATGTCAAATCGTGTAAATATATAGGGTAAGCTTTAAGGTAGGCTTAAGACTCATTAATGAATAGCTGAAGATTTCAACTTGTAAACCTACTCTGTTAGGAATTACCATTTATTCAAAATGTGGAGGAAGTATCTGTTATGGCTGAACTAAGTTAGAAAAATAACTTTGCTTCATTGTTGTTTATGCTAAGCCAAGTGTAACAGGAACAGTTATCATACTGAGTCCCCATGTTACTGTCATGTCACATTCTCTGGTGTAATAGGGTGTGAAGTGCTCCAATGACTTGTCTAGGATGGTAAAGTGACCCTATGGCACAGCCAAAAAAACCCTCAAGTACTGGTTCCTGATCCTGTGACCTATTCCTGGAAACATTTCTGACGTAGTCTCAAGAAGGAAATAAAATGCCTTTATGAAACATGGAAGATGTACAGTCTTTTGACAACATGTATAAAGACAAAAAAGTGTCATTGCCAGGCAGTGTCTCTCCTATATCCATTTTTAGCCCCAGTTCCAAGTTCATTTTAGCACAAGTCTGTTAGCTTATACTGACAGCACTTAGCTCACTTGGGATATTTGTGGAAAACTTTTCAGACAGGGACAGTCTTCTGTATCCAGAGCAACTTACTGAGAGGAAAGGCTGACTGACACAAACGTGGTGTGCTCCCCCAGCACACAGTCCGTGGTGCAAACTTCTGGACCACGCTGAATGTAATAGTATGGGACTGACTAACCCTGGTGTGGTGTCTGAGCTCTGTCCCAGAGCTGGAGCCAGCCTTTAAGATAACATTTAAGATAGATCTCTAGCCCCTAAGATAACAGACCATATCGAGGTAATGAAGCCTTTAGTGTTGGCTTACAAAGATAACTGTGGGTAACAAACTACCATGTAAGAAGAAAAGTGTGAAATTAAATTCATCTGCGTAAATATATTTATTCATACATACCTGTGTGTATTAATGCACAGAATATTTGAAACAGTTTTTTGGGGGGTTGGTGGTGGTTGTTTTTGTTTGTGGGTTTTTTTTGGCAATATGAGGATTAGAGAATTTTGACAAGGGAGAGAAAAGACACTCCAGAGGAACTGCTACGAAAAAGAGTAAGAGTATCTAGGCAGTCTGCTGGTTATGGAGCACTGTCCTGTTTAGCTTTTCCATGCATGCTCCTTCCGTGTTGAATTCCAACTTGGAAGAGACAGATCTGAGCGTACACATGTGCGAGGTTGGATGCCAGCGGCATACCAGACACTTAAGACATAAAAGAAAACTCCTGACTCAGACAATGCTTTTAAAGCTGCTGAGATAAGAAACTGAAATTCCTAAAATGCAGGATGTCCTGCTGTAGGAGGGGCACTGAGAAGGAAGTGGAAGGAAGCTGGAC
Organism: Mohoua ochrocephala; assembly: GCA_013398855.1. Classification (NCBI taxonomy): domain Eukaryota; kingdom Metazoa; phylum Chordata; class Aves; order Passeriformes; family Acanthizidae; genus Mohoua; species Mohoua ochrocephala. The sequence goes on from VZTA01011559.1 coordinate 32,711, forward strand.
AATCCCAAAGAGAACCATTCACACAAACTTATTTTCAAGACCAAATCCAAACCCCAGCCATGCAAGTAAACTTTTATAAGAGAAATGATTTCAGTAAACAAACTCTCTGCCACCTGTTGTCTTAAAGGGATATGGCCAGCGTTGGCAGTTTTAATGAAGGAGCTGAACTTGTTCTTAGTCATTCGATAAGTTTTAATAAAATGAAGGTATGTGATTTAGCTCCCCACACTGATAGAAACACAGATCTCTTCTACTTCTTGTATATTTAAATAAGGCTTAGTATAGTTGGTAAATATGCAATAACTTTAGCTATACAAAGCAGTCTATAAAGAAGCTTAGGACCTGTTCCTACTCCTTCTGACTCATTCAGTAAGTCTTTGAAATGTGTTTTAGGTAAAGTCTTAACATTCAGGAATTTGTTTTTACTTGTTATTGAGCTGTTTACTTGTTTCACTTCTCCTAATTGTCTTATAGCCATGGAACTTCGCAAAGAGAATTTTATTAACAAAATTTTGTGCTAAATGCAGACACTAAATCCAAATGTCTGACAGTAATTGCTCTGTACCTGTTTGTAAAGGTAAAAAAATGCATTTAATCTATCTAAAGTTCAGTACTGATAAGTGTAAACATACACGTCTGTATATGAAAATATATGCACAAAAAATGTAAAAATGCTATAGCTACTTGCTCTTGGTAGTTATTTTTTGAGAGAAAAGAGGTTTGGAAACAATTAAAGGATCCATCCAATAAAATTGAATTACTTCCTTCAGTTGGGTGGAGTTTTTTTGCAAGAAATAGGAGAACACATACCTGACAACAGAAAACAGTATCAGAAAACTGCAGCTTGATATGGAACACGGAAAAAATTTGTTTTAACTCATTAAGATACATAGAAAAATGTGAGAGAATATTTTTGGGGTTTTTTTTGCATTTTGATTAATATTCATACATTTTAAGTGTTCTCTCCTGTTACATTTTTAATTATATTGGAGAAATGTGCAATGTAGATTTTTTCCTTCTCAGATGAAGTGTAATATTATGAAAATATATTAAACTAAAGAAAAAAATAATCCTGGACCGTTCCCACTGGCATCCACCAATGTGGTTCTCAAATATCAAATGGATGTACATGACAATTAGCTCAGGCTTTGCCTTAGAGCAGCACAGAACAGGATGCCAAAGTTCCTATCCTATGATGCAATAAATTCTTTTTTATAAGCGGAGCTTCAGTTTTCAGTTAAAAACAACCTAAACTTGCACTATGTACTTTATTCTGTGATGTGACTTGGTGCTCTTTCATGGAGCAACTGATACAACTCTTCACAGCAATTCCTTACAAGAGAACTCTTAGCAAAAACTGACTGGAAATTCAAATACTTCGAGTGCAGTTAAGATTGATTTATACTTGCAAGAAAATATTTCAAACTATCCTATTGCTGGTTACATTTTTTCTTATGTATTCTACACACATGGAAAAGTAATATAATCTGTGGAACATCAATCATTCAATAGACCCTGTTTCTTCAGTGAATGCTACTTCTCTTCTTAGATTTTTTCCATGCAACTGCACTTCAGGCAGATAATAGTGTTTAATGCATTCGATTATTAAGCCAAAAGTAGCAATAATTTTGCAGCTGTATTCCCTCAACATATGGAATATTCTACCACGTTTTGAAAAGTGTAATGCACATATGTGGCATACAAAGGCATATTCTTGAAGGAGATAAATGTTTTAGAGAATTAGGACACTTGCCCCTAATGAGGTTAAATGTCAAATTATTGCCCGTTAGGGGAAAAATGAACTATGGGTGCTCTTACAAAATTGAACTGTCTGTATGTTGTGGGTTTGAAGAACTT
>VZTA01011560.1:0-15305 GCA_013398855.1 Mohoua ochrocephala
TACACAGATTTCCACTTTTCTTTTTTTTTTAACAACAAAATTGTGTGATGCCTTTGATTCCTGATTTAAACACAAGTTATTTTTTGGCAGAGTTTTCTGTTGGTCTCCAACAGTTTTGTACATCTTTTTGAACTAGTTTTTTGCTTTTAACCTCCTTGATCCTTTATATGGAGGGGTTTTGAAGTCCTTTTTTATTGTATTTACTCCAAATGACTCTTCCCCCCATTTAGGCTGTCTTGGCCATGTGCCCCCTCCTCTACTTTGCTGTGAGGTAGGATTTCTTTCTTATAGAGTGGTTGCTCCTGAGCTTTCTGTGAAAGTCTCGGGGCTGCATGTGTGCAGGTACTTTGTGTCAGTTACATTACCTGGAGTGAGGACTACTTGTAATTAAAAAATATTAAAAATATTTGTAAGAGATAAGCTACTACTTTATCTGCAGAGCCTGGCCCTGGCCTGGGTTGATCATATTTTTTAAAAGTACAAGTCTAATGACACTGTTTATATGTAGAGGGATATGGTAATTTTAAGCTGTACTCACTGGAGCCCAGGGGTGGATTCCCTAGGGGTATTGCCCATCAAATCCGAAGTGCAGGAGTTTTTAAAAGCGCATTTGTGTTTGAATGGTAGTTTTCAGCAGTGCTAGGAGCAAAAATTGATCTGTTTCTTCACTGCCCGTCCCAGGTATCAGCTTGCACAACTGGAGTTTGTATAGGCTGTTCTGCAGTGTGGCTATTGCAGGATGACATTACATTGAGGGCCTGCAGAGGTGCTGAGAGGAAATGGGGGCTAGTTACTCAAATTAACTAAATCTATCTGCTCTCCAGATGAAACATGGTTTCTAAGTATGCTATTAGGGTAGCTTATAAGCTCTTCATAAATGCCTAAAACCTAGGACCTTTTTTATCCCAGGTTGTGGAAATTTTTCCCCTTTTTGCTGTTCTGGTTGGCCATCTGCTCAAATAAGCCAATGGAATAAATAAACTGTTTTTTTTCTCCAAGATTAAAGAGTGCATCTCGGACTTTACTAATGCAAGCGAGAAGCTTTCCATAAAGGAGGATAGCTTGGTGTTACCTCACTTTGTGCTAGCATATGCTGTAGGAGAGGCTCAGGCTTTTCCAGAATCCCCTGCTGCCTTCTGCATTCAGACTCCCTCCAGCTTCACCTGGGACTGGGAGGGGAGAACAGGTCCAATGCCCTTCAGGTCCAGCTGTGAAGCATGTGCCTCCCAGGGTGACGGTCTTACCCAATACTCAGCTAAAATGCAAGACTCCAGGGTGTTCCTCCTTTTGGCAGGCACCAAACTCTCAGCTTGTTACTGAAGCCTCTGTCCTCTGCTGGAATTAATGCCTTTCCCCTGACCCTGGTGGAGCAAAGTGTACCTCACAGCTTTGGTGCCAAACAGGCAGTTGGTTGAAGCTGAGAGGAAGGACAAGGCCGGGACATGCTCTGTTCTCCCATCTCTGTGAGAGATCACAGCTACCACTGCAGTTCCTGCCCACAGCCCAGAGCTAGTCTGCATGTGTCTTTGCAGTCTCTCTCATCTTCATACTCAGTATCTTCATCAGTAACACCAAGCAGTCAGCATCAGGCTTAAGTTCCAGTTGGTGTGGAGACCTGGATGGAAATCCTTCGAGGAGTGCAGATCCCTCTCTTGGACTGGGGTGGAAATCCTGGCAAGAGAAGAGCTCTCTCCCAGGTGTGCACCTGTCCCAGAAGTATAATTAGCACTGAGCACTGACACAGGTGCTTCACAAGCAGATCATCTTCCAGTGTTTCATAATTGTACTTCCCATTGTGGTCTGGTTGCTTAAACTGCATCAGTTCAAGGTACTGTGTGTATGGCTAGTCAGGCTTTTCTCTGAAAAGGGCAGATTATATACCATCGGGTAGCTGCTTTGGCTGTTTCAGGGGTTTAGAAAAGTGGAAGTATATGAAGAAAAACAAGTCTATGATAAGAATGGCAGGATTTGTCTTTCTGCAGCTACTGTGTAAGATCATTCTGTCACAAGGAATATGTTCTGCTTTGGTTTTTTATTGTTTGTTTTTTTTTAATTGGGTTTAGTTTGAAGGTTTTTTTGTTTTGTTTTTTTAAAGAAGCTAGACACTTAAGTCTACATGAGTGTCCTCCAGTTCTGCTGAAGCAACAGGTAATAGCTGGGCATTTAGTGTCAGCAGTGCCAAAGAGAGACTCCTGCTCTGGAAATTCTAGCCCTGATGTTGATCTATTAATTGAAGCATATTTTAGGCCATGATAGGGGGGAGAAAGGGTATTTATATGGCCTTCAGACACAGAGGCGGATTTTTCTGCAGTGTCTAGGTTACTGAGGAGGCACCACTGGAAATTGTCCCTCCCTGCTGACTCTGATCTCCACAAATACCTCCGTATGTGCTCCTAAAGCCTGGTAATGTGAGTGCCCTTTTCCTCCTTTTGTTTCTGCACAATTCTCATATGAATCTGGACAATGATGCAAAACTCCTCAAGTCTCACCTGCTTTTGTGTATTCTGCTTTCAGGATGCTTTCTTGCAAAAATAACTTCTCATGGTAAGGGAGCCATCTTTGTTGCTGTATGAAAATCCCCACAAAAAAAATGGAACCAAGTTAGATAGTGCTGCAAGCACACAAACAAATTGGGCCAGAGATAACTTAATTTCTAGCTAGTTTCAGTGGTTTTAAATGCTTATAGCAATATAGATGTTAAAGTCTTAGAATATTTTTGTGGTTGGTCATAACTTTTGTTCCAATCACTGTTATAAATTGAGGCAGAGAAAGGTGATGATGATGATGATATGCCAGCTGTCCAAAGAGAAGTGGTAGGAGAAAAACTGAATTCTTCTTGACTTTGGTTTTGTTGCCCTGTTGGGTTAGATAAATCATGAAATTCAGGATCATGGTTAGAAATGGGGGGTTTTCCCATCCAAGTGCAGGAGTGGCTGCAGAGCAGGGAGTCTCCAGGCTCCGCAGAGGGCGAGTTGGGTACCCAGTTGTTCAAAAGGCAGATACGCCCCTGCAATGGAGTGAGCTCAGTCTGGGGACTGCACTTCAGTAGCTTCTTGAACAGCTTGCTGTGTGCTGCTGAGACCCAATGACACGCATATATTCAGACCATCTTACCTTTTCTACTGTTTCTTAAAGATTTCCCTCCCTTGGTCTTTCCTGCTTGAATGGTTTGTTTGGGCCTGCTTCCTCCAACCCAAATCATACCAGGCTTTGCTGTAGCAATATTGTCCTTGCAGAGGTGACCTCTGTTGAGCAGGAAGAGGCTTGCTGGCATTTTGTCAACCTGTGCTCGAGACCTTCAATTTGCTTTATTTTAACTGGGTAGAAGTTGAAGGCTGGCTCAGACCGTTGAACTGGGCAGTTACCCTTGTACATGTTTGACTGATGTGATTACACAGTAGCAGTCTGTTCTGGGTGGGGAACGTACTCTGGTTTATCTCGCTTGGAGGAGAGAAAAGAACTTTTAGCATAACATGCCTTCAGACTGGCTGCTGTTGACTTCTCAGTCATGTGGGATCTTCTGTGCTACCAGTGAGTGTAGGAAGCAGTTCATTTTACTGCTCAGCTCTTTTCAGTAGGTTACCATGTTAATTGGGGTATTTTTGGGTATTACATGTTCAGTATTCATAACAGGTACTCAAACTAGTGACTCAGTTATGGGTTTGGTAATACCTAGCTTGTAAATACCGGGTAGCAACTCCTCAGTAACAGCTGGATGTTACGTCATGGGACATTCCCGAGGAATCAGAAGCTGCTTTGCAGTGTTGGCTTGAGCACAGTAATAAGGGTTGTGCTCTTCACTAAACACCTTATTCCTGTCATTCCTCCGGCTTTCTCCCTTGTACAGTCACATCTTGTAGGGAGAATTGCTAATGCTCTCCTCTGGTGCTTTCTGAGATTGCAGTAAAGAAGTGAGTCTATTTGTTTGATTCCCTCATCAGTGCTGCTGTTGTTAGTTCGAGGTGAGTAAATTACCAAAGAATAGTTGTTAGTAGGTTTATGTTCCTAGTCTCAGTTGTTCATTCTCCTCACAGACCCATTTTTAAGATCGTTGCAAGAGTGCCCAGTGATCTTGCTGGACTTTGTCTGTTCACAAAGGTTAAACTCATATTGTGGGTGACTCTTGTGATTCTCTTCATGAGAGGAACTCCTGAATTGCATTAAGGGGTTTATATTTGCTGCCTCCATTTTAGGGCTTTGGCAGCTTTTTGTATCTAAAGGATTAAGATACTTGGGGATCATTCTCTTCCAGAATTTCATCCTATTCCTTCATCTGAGCACTTGCTTTGTATATAGCTTGTAGCTGCAAAGTTAACAGATTAAATTTATGATCCAGCTATGTGGAGTGGTGCTTTGGTGTCTTAATTTGTGCCCCTCAGCTGAGAGGCATTCACAGGCCTTGTGAACTGCTGTGCCTCACCTGGTGCAGGTGTGAAACAAAGCAGGCTTGCCTAGACCTAGCCTTCACGAGGTCACTTGTTTGCTTTGTTCGCAAGAAACCAAGGACAGGTGGGCTGTCAAGTTACTGCACTTGGGAAATGCAGCAGCATCTTTCAGCAGCCAGGTGGGAGCTCTGAGGTCTGTTTCTAGTGGTCTGATACCCTTATTTTCAATAAACCCACTTTTCCAAGGTGTCTGATATCTTCTTAATTAGCTTCTTTTGCAATTGCTGCTATGACTGAATTACTGACCGGGGTACAGCTTGTTCCTAAGGAACGCCATTGCAGAGCTGTGTGTCATGCAGGTGGAGCTGATCCTCTGGCCAGCCCATGCTGAGCCACGGACTCCTGAGCTACCAGGCACAAACTTTTTAGCTGAAAGCCAGATGAAGATCCCTGTGTGCCGTGCTGGCCACCCCACAGTCCGAGCCCATGGTGCGACCTCAACTTAAAATGCATTTCTGAGTGTTACAGTGCTGTCAGTAACTTCTTTGAAAGTCTGAAACAGATACCCCTGGACAAGGGAGAGTGGAAGAAAGAACACAGCCACATCTTGTGTGAGGTGCTCTCCTTTGCCTCTGTTCATGAGCATTTTGTGTGGTGAGGATGGGCAAGGAACACCAGAGAAACAATAAAAGGCAAACAGTGTTTGGTATGGCTCTCATGACTCCAGAAGAATTTAAAAACTAGAGGGGATACATGAAAGCTTAATCAGAAACATCTTTGAAACATCAAGTATATATCCCTGACATTCCTGATTCTCTGTGTTAGTTTTCAAGGATAAAATTAGGAAGTATCTTTTTGCTTGTGATGCTGGGTTTTTTCATGAAGACCATGTGATACTTGGCCAATTAAAAGAATGCTCTTGCAGAAAGGAATCTTGCCATTTCCTAACAGCCTTTCCCACGAGTGTCCTGCTGGGAGCAGTATGGTCTAAGAAAGTGCACACAGATTTAAAATGGAGTGCCAGGGTTGGCAGAGTTGGGAAAATGCGGGCTGTCTGACTGTTTCTATACCCCAAAAACCACCAACACTTGACTGTATACAAATTGTGGTTGCTGTACTGAAACTGAGAGGGTGTACAAAAACCCCTTGCAGCATAGTGCAATGTCATTAGTCCTAGATTCTTTTGAATTGATTCTTTTGCCTTCAGGACAAAAAATTTAGGAGTCAATACACTGTTTTCTTAGGAACTGCTTTTCTAGATTCCCTTACTAAAAGGGAAAATTCAGGTGCTGAATCTTACAATCTCATTAAACTTGTACTTTTTATTTGCCCGTTCACCTGGTCTCTTTTCATTTCCAAGGCCTCCCACAGTCTCAGGGTATAAATCACTATGACTCATCCAAATAGTACCGAAACGGACCAACCAGAGGTTAACGTGCCTTCCTCTTCTGGTACCTTGATCTTTGTAAAGTTATCTCAAACTTGTCAGTGTCTTAGGGCTGGATACATGCATTGTCTTTTTCTAAGATGTATGTGTTGAAATTGCAACAGGTTTGTACTGTTACTTGTGACTTGTTCCATTTGTGTTAGGATGTGGTGTAGACACAAATCAATGCACTGGTTGGTCTTGGCATCAGTCTTGCCAGTGACACCTATCAGTGCTCGCTTGTATGTTCATGTGTACATAAATGCTGGATCTTCCCCACTGCCTGTGGTGCATAAGATACACAAAATACACAAGGTGTTTTAAAATGTGCAGTGATCACAACTTGTTGCCTGAAGGTAGGATGTCCTACAGTGAACTGTTTTTAATGGTTTTTTTCCCAAATATTTTTAATAAGATCCAAAGCCTTGAGGGGGAAAAAATAATCAGGACTTGCTGATACTCGAGGCTTTCGTTCTGAATCCAGGGTCTGACATTTGTTAACAACTCCTCCAAATCCACCCATCCAACAGAGGCTTTCTCAGTTTGTTTCTGTCATGAGCTGTATCAGAAAGAGTGCTGAATCCTGAACCATCACAGGAGCTGTCAAGCAAAGTAGTAACAGCTCTCTTCAAATATAACAGTGCACAATTTTTAACTGTAAGATAAATCTGTTCCAAGTTACTGATGCAGCTTGCAAATGGAACAGTGGGAAATTGCAGATAGTATGTGAAACCAGCCTGTCTGCACATGTGGCTCAGTGTTCTGTTACCTTGTGAATTGTTTCTCCTCTCTGCAAAGGGGTTTTTTTTTGGGGTTTTTTTTTCAATACAAAGACATTATACATTTGGCTTAGTTTTCTTAAGATATATTTGTTTACAAACCTCAAACTGACATCTGGAATTTGGGCTGAGTTTCTATCTCTTACGCAGGCAGTACAATTGATACATGTTGTCTCATAAGAGCATGGAAACGGGAACATATACATCTTCCCTTGCTGTGGCCTTCCATGGACATGCCTATGCATAATTAACTGAATTACAGTACTGCACTCTGTTGATCCATGAGGCTGCCTTTGTATTTAGAATCAGCACGATTAGTCATCAGTGTATGGACATTAATACATGGCCATGGAGCTCTAAGGTCTGTGTGTTTTCTGCGCTAACTGTATCTGTTCTCTCCGTACCGCAGTGCAGACTTACTCTGGAGTTCTTTTTGCTTCTTGCTAATTTCAGAGTTCCTTTAAATTCAGTAAGGTGCTGTTTTTATGACAGTCACTTTTCAGAGTAGAACAAATGGATTTAACTTAGTTTTCTATCTTTAGCATCTTCCTCTTCTCCCGTTTCTTCCTAGTTCACCTGTAACAATCAGTTCAAAGCTCTCTGCCTACTCTGAAAATTATCGAGTCATAATAAAAAGAAAACCTGTAGCCCAATGTGGCAAGATCACTCTGTGCTTTTACCATAAACTTCCGTGGCTGGATGCCTGTTTTGCAAGTGGAGACTCCACTCCTGCACAGTCTACAGAAGCTGAAATCCTCTTGCATCTATATTGTTCAGTGGGTATCAGCAGATCGGGAAGTGGAGGTGCCCTGTGCCTGCAGTTTGTCAAAGTGGCCAGTGCGTTTGTCAAACTGATCCGTAGTGGTTTAGCCGGAGAACTGGCATCTTTGGCTGCTACTCAAAGTCTTGACTAAAGGTTTCATTCAGCGCGATACCAGGAGGGTGAGTTGCTGACTAGATCCCATGTAAAGGTTTCCTCCAGAGATTTATTTTTTTGCGGGGTGGAATTATAAAAGAGTAGGGATATGAACAAAACAATAACCCTGTGCTCAAAAGAGAAAAGTTATTCTAATGTACTTTGGCCAGCCAGAATGACAAAGGCTGGCTATGCTCAGAGGTGAGCTGGCAGTGGAGTGTTTGAAGGGTAGGCCTTGAGGGTTTGTGCCATCATGCCTTAGATCACTGCAAATTAGTTGCTCCCAGAGCTTTCAAAACTGGTGGTCATCCCTCTTCAGATGAGATGTGAAGATGGCATGCGGAAAAACCAGGTTCCCTGCTGGTCACTCAGTCTTCCCCTCAACATTCAAGGTTACCAGTGCACTTGTCTCTTTGTTTTCATTAGTGACTATGACTAATGTGCTTCACCAGCCCGATCCACATGCTTCCTGCAGGGATGATGGAGTGAAAGGGCCTTGTCTGCATTGTCCTCCACTTGGCTGGTTGTTGACAGTGCAGGGGTGTAACAGGCGAGCTGTGATTTACAGCTTCAGCCAGTTGCTCTGGGCTTCTCTCACATTGTAGGTGTGGTAGTGGGGCTGTTATGAAAAGAACTGGATAAGTAACTTCCGGTGGGCTTTGTCCCTCTTGTTCAAAATGCTGTCATCTCTTGTCCCAGCCTCACTCACATCTTGTCACGCTCTGCTGCCTGGGACTTGAGCAAGTTCCCTGTTCCCTCATGGTGTACTAGTTCAGGTACCAAGTTCTGCAAAGCCTGGGGGCACCTTTTAGAGCCCTACTACACTCTGAAACTTCTGCACTCGCTCAGGCAGTGGTCTGCTGAACTGGGACCTTGCTCACAGTGTCCTTATTCATTTTACTCAGTTCTAGGTATCTTCCTGGACTGTCATATCCCTTCCAGTCTGAAGAGGTTTGCTCCAAAGTCACTCCTGTTCCGTGGAGTTGATTCCCGTACTGCCGGTTATTGCAATTCAGTGGCTTTTCTTTTTCTTGTTTTCATTCTGGGGTTCACTGCAAATGTACAAAACCATACTGACTGTCTCAACTCCTGAACGTAGTACAGGGGCCCATCCTGAGGCACCAGAATTATTTGTCTACTCTCAAGGTGCACAGAGACAAGGATCTCTTAGACAAACAAGGAGGAAAGCAGCTGCATGTACACAAGTGGAAAGGTATCTCTGAGTAGAATAGGTGAGGGAGCAGCTTATGAATTCTAAGTATAAAAACAGTAATTGAGGGGTTTTTTTGTTTCTTTTTTTAAAATTGCTTTAACAGGAGGTTAGGTGGTGTTTTAAGCCACAGAAAGTTGCAATGTAAACTGAGGTTTTCTCTTAATCAATCAAAATGTGCCTCTCAACTATAATGCAAAGTCAGTCTCTGTTGCTCTCCTGTTTGCAATGGAAGATTATCTGAAGACTGATTTAATGTGTTTCTTGCTCTTATATGTAATCACCCACACAACAGTCCTTGCTGGTCTTTCCCAAGCACTATTCAGCACTATCCCTACTTAAAAACAAAAGAGGGACTGCTTCGAGTAGTGGAACCTAATGAATTTCCTTGGTTTGAGAGAGACCCTGGAGATAAGAGTCCGGGTTCCATGTGTTTTAAATACAACTTTAAACCAATGCAGCTATTCTCTCAGACCAGTGCAGCTTCTTACCTTTCCCTCCATTTACATGGGAATTTAAAAGTAAACCAAGCAATACATGAGCCAGTTGATGTGCTTGCAGGTGGAACATGTTTTTTTTAAATTTGAAGATTGAGATTTCTCTTGTGGAAGAACTCATTGTGGGTGCAAGAGTGTGGAGCTCAGATTACAGCTCTTCCCAGCTTGTTAAATGCAATTAAGTATTCCGGACTCTTTTGAAGAAGACTCTGTAAAAGCTGTGAAGGCGTAGAATGGAACTGATAAATTTTAAATTTTAGGTCATGTGTTTGTTGCTTGACTACATGGACAATGTTACAGTGATTTTTACAGATTGGTTTCCATGTGTCAGTCACAAATAATTTGGTCTTTGGAGGAAAACGTTCAGTAGATACTTTTCCAGATCAAATTATGAGCCTAGTTTTCCCTCTTGCATTAACCGGGTTACTGTGTTCACATGCCAGAAAGATGTTGCTCTTTGAAGAAGCATGTTAGTGTATGCGGCAATGCCCCATGCACTTTTTAAATACCTAGACCTGTACATTCTCATCTGAGTATCGTTAACCATGCTGTAGTCTGACAAATGAATCTTTTACTACTGCCCTGTTACATAGATAATTGTAATTAACTGCAGTTTGTTTTTTCCACTACTTGAAGTCGTGTGATCTGAAAATTGGTGAACAAAAAGTATTTGTGCATCTTACTATGGGTATCTCTAAATAAAATGTATTTGTATAGTGTGTTGGCTTGGCTGATCTTTTCCTTTATTTGGTAATCACCCCATTGCAGGTGAATCCAGGGCAGTTAAAAGCAAGTGGGCTTGGGTTTCCTACCGCAGCAGTCCAGCCTCTGTGTTGACATGACTGATTCAAAGAAAACAAAGTGAACTGTTCTTTTTCCTTCACCAGTGGGTGAATTGATAACCTGAGAGCAGAATCTCAGCTTATTTTTGGTTTTTCATGGCCTAAACATCAGTCCTAGTTCTCTGTACAGCTGCAGTAATACTCCTCACTTCCATAGGAAATTTATCTATTGGCAGAGTTGGGACTGTTACATGTCAAAGCATCTCCTTTCTGTTCTTGTCATCTGGTACCTCATTTGCTCTGAGGCAAAAGTTTCCTTCCAACCACTTTATTTTTCTAAGAAGGACCTACCTCTTAGACGTGTTGAACAGCACAGATAACTGTAGCTGAACAGTCAGGTATAGGACTACAAGTTTCAGGGAGATCTTGCATCCCAAAACTGCATCTGTAGCACTCCCACGTATTTTCACTGCACAGGAGAGTGAGGCCTTCATGCAGCTGTCCTATTTCACTGCCTATAAGTGGGAAGGTTATTTTTTCAGCAGAGGAATGTCTAAGAGGTCTAAGTTTTATGCTGGAAGTTAAAGTCATGTGCCTAAAATCAGCTTCTGCATCCCTGTCTTCACTCTTGGCCTCATCCTAAGGGGCTAGTTTCCATGATCATGGACAAACTGAAGCTTTGTAAGTAAAGGTTTTTAAGCTAGGTGGGAGACCATGTCTCCAGCTGCACCATCTCTGCTCCCTGTAGAAGGCATTACTGATGCTTGCGAATGCTGGAAGGGGAGACTCTAAAAAGACATAGGAACACTATACAGTCATTCCACTGAGCCTTCTAACCCAACTGTTTGAGAGGTGCAAAGAAAAACCAAAGCCCCTGGCCCTGGAGACATACAGAAGAGGATGGGTTAGAGAGGGCTCTGGCAACCAGGGTTACAAACTCCCCACCTGCCTCAGATGCCCCATTGAGTACAGCACTCAGATGGCGTGGGGCTTGTCAACTCACTTACAGGACCAAAAATGACCTCCTGAATTCCAAAGCTGTTGGCATTCATTGAGCTCCTCTTATATGCATGTCCAGCTTAATTCTCAGCAATAAAAAGTCTAAATTGTCTCAGCAACTAATTTTAGCATTCTTCTATTTTGTCCATCACCTGTCTTGCAGGTCCCCTTGCTTTCCCATTCACCATGCAGATGAATCAGTTTGTTCTCTTATGTAAGGCAGCTCACCTTTTTTTTTGGAACAGGATTTTTAACTGTTTCATGGCCAGAGTCTTCACTCCTTCTGCCAAACAGTCCAGGTTCCCTTGGTGCCTTCTCACTGGCCATGCTTGGGACGTGCACGTGTGGCCATCGTCATTCCCGTCTGGAACCAAGATGACATCCACTGCACTCCTTGGCCTGGAGCCTGCAGCTGGTCTATGCTGTTATTGACTATGCCTTCACTGTAAGCTACAAACATGTGGCAGTCGACATTACCCCTTTCAACACTCAATCTGCTGCCTGCCTCCAGCTCCAGCCCAGCTGCTGCAGGTTTGCTTGGCTGTCATCACTTCCCTTCTTGAGTGTATTTTGTTTCTGATCTCTGTGACTTGGGGCCTCAGCTCTTGCCAGCTGGTGGCACCGCTGTTGCACAAGGAGGAAGCTAAACCAGGACAGGACTGGGAATAGTTTCACACTGTTCTGTTAGTTCTTCCCAGCCACAGCTGTACTCATCCTGTTTCTGAATGGAGGATCAGGATAGTCTTTCGAATACAAGGTGCTTTCAAGGTCCAGCCAATGAATTAATAAATAAAGAGATGCCAGGACACAGTGCTTGAACTGTTTTTTGGGCAAGAATGGACCATTCTTTCAGAGATTGAAAGTGAGAGAGTTCATAATGTATTAGAAAACAAAAATCTCTGTACTGTGTCTCCCAACTTCCTCAGTCCCTCTCAAGCCTCCTCTGGAAGAACAAATGTCCGGAGGGCTTCAGCCCCCTACAGGGCTCAAGGGACCATGTGGCCAGCATGGCTTTTGGGAGCTATGGGTCAGCTGCTCCAAAGTGCTGCCCTGCACAGAGGGTCTTATTCTTTCCTCTTCACTGAGGTGTACCATGAGCTGGCAGAGGTGAGAGAGAAGCCACAGGCCTCAAGTGCAGAACTGCAATCAAAAGGTCAGCTAGACATTGCTTGAACTATTTGTGCCAAAGACATGAACAGAGCACGGGTCATGCTTCAGGGATGCTGAAGTGTCAGCAGAAAGATTTGTAACCCCTGTAATTGGTGCCTGTAGGGTTTTTTCCCTAAACCAGGAAAACAAAAGTTTTCTTTTTCTCTCTACGAACCCTCTGCAGTGCCTGGTACATGTTGAATGTGAATCACACAGACTCAGCTACAATAGAAATTTTACAGATTCTAGACAACTGGAAAAAACGTGACTAAAGGTTGTCTTCGAGGAGACAGACTGACACTGTTGCTGTAAAACTCCACCCCAAATAACTGCTGTGTTCTAGGCAAGTATTCACCTAGGGAGCAATTTTGGCTAATTTCTCCATGTGTCTGAGCCCCAAGAAAGGTCTTGGAGCCAAAAGGGTGAGGAAAGGTTGGTCAGTACTAAGAAAACAAGATTCACTTCCTCATGCGCTATGGGGGCAGCCTGTGTCCTACTACTGAGGGCTGTTGGACACCAGACTGCAGCCAGCCAGTGAGGATGCCAGCAGAACGCTATTAAGCTACAACAACTTAAGACCTTGCCATCTGATAAAAACACTTAATGTAGACTTTTTTCCTTCCTGGAAATAAATTCTAGGGGTCATGATGACTTGCCATGTGTATTTATAGGAGCATCTTTCCTGTTAATCACAGAAAGCCAACTTCAGCTTTTTACCAGTATAAATAGGCTTTGACTCCAAAAGAACCCCACTGTCCCTGTTACCTTGTAGGCTTTTGCTGTTGCACTTGGGAGTTTAATTGGTTTTGGAGAAAGCTTTTAGTCCTGTGCTCTGGGCTGCTCAACTTGTTGCTTAAAGAGAAGGGAAACGGCTGGAGCTTGAATGTGTATTGGTCCCAGGACCTAGGTCACACCACCAGCGACTCGACTCAGGCTGGACTTTGTGCCAGTGGTCACAACCCGCTGAACCCAGCAGCTCTGCAGTTCTCAGTCCGACTCACTGTCCATAAACTCAATCTGTAGTCCATCAGTTTGTCTACGAGATTCTTTCACCACTGAAAGCTTTGCTCAAGCTGAGCAACCTCACCTCCTCTCCCCTCATTTATCAAGGCAGTCATTTCATCACAGAGGGTGACCAGGTCAGCCTGACATGACTTCCCCAGTGTAAATCCATACTGATTTCTGCCAGTCACCTTCTTGTCCTCAGTGTTGGAGGCTTTCAGTACTATTTGCTCTATCACCTTTGCAGGGCTGGGTGGAGGCTCACCAGCCTGCAGTTCCCTGGGGTCTCACAAGCTCACTGCTTTGTTCCTGCCACTGCCAGTTGCTGCATCTACAAACAGCCCTTTTAAAACTGAAAACAGATGGCTGACATTTAACCAGAGTTGGCAAATATCCTTGGACACGCTATTCAAAACATTCTCCTAAAATGTATCACAGGATAAAAATGCGTGTAATTTATCCTAAGATGAAGTTTGGGGGAAAACAGCAAATGGTGCGAGTCCAGTTTCCACTTTACAACACTATTAATTTGTTACCATTCATTACAGGCACCTTTATATTATCTGGAGTAAGGGAGGGTCGAGGTTGCACTAGGCCTGTTAAAATCCAACTGATCAAGGCAGATGGCGTGTAAGCACTGCAAGAGGCAGTGTGCAACACAGTGCAAGGATGTTTAAAAGACCTTCAGTGATCATCTGCTCCAACCCTGCCCCACCAAGTTCTTTAAGAGCTGGCCAAGGAAAATTCCAGCTTCTTAGAGGTAATTTTAATCTTGGGGAATTTTAAGAGGTGGGAGGCATGACATTGTTAGAGCAGGGGACAAAGTGACCAGACATCTGCTGACTCCTTTCTCTGATGTCACAGACAAAATAACAGAAAACTGATAAAGGACTAAATAGATAGCTCAAGGCTAGATACACAGCTAATGCCAAACAACCGTGTTGTATGGAAAACAAGTCTTTTTAACAAAAGCCCGTTTAATTCTTAGAAACAGTTTGGCTGGTAGAGGTAGCAGTGGGCAGGCACATCACAGAATGAAATTGGGGGATACGACAGAACAAACTCAGCACTCACCATTAGAAGAGCATGCACTACACAGGTTAACCCCTGCCAACATCCTTCCCAAACAGGTGTTTAAGCAAGGCTCTGCAGGATCAGTACCAGGTTCCGACACGTGAAACTGTCTCAACAATCTGGAAATAAGTACAAATTCAGTGCAGATAAAATGTTTTCTGAAAAAGGTTGGAGGAATGGAAAATAACAGTAGGGTTAAGGTGGTTGTGCAAAACGATTTCAGATTCTGGTCACATGAAAATGCATCACCTTTTTCATACAGTCAAATACAAGGTGAGAAAACTTGGATCAAGGTCTGCAGGGACCACCTGGAGAAGAGGGTCATCTCCAGGCACACACTGACTCTAAAGAATGATCAAGCAGCCCAACACAAATTCCAAGGATGATGCTGAGACGTGATGGACTAACGCAGCCCATGGATGTTAGGAATTTTAATGACCTGGGCTTTATGAAGGCCGGACACAATGATATCATTATCCTTCCTGCCTTCAGCATCGTGAATGGTACCTCTAGCAGAAGGACTTGCTTCCATAATGGAAATGGCAACCCTTTCAAGTAAAATTGTTGCTGAAGCTCTGCTTGTGCAGGCATATCAACACAATCTAACACATTAGATCCCTTTTATGGCAGCATCCTCACGAGTTTCACCCCACATCTAAATGCAGCAGCAATCCCAAGTATGCCCAAATATAACCATCTCTTGTTATCAAATCCTTGTTACAGTTCTCTTGAGAGAACTCCACTTTGCATCCAAGATTTTCAATTGTTCCACTATAACTAGGGAGAATTCCAGACTGTGGCATCCCACCCTTCAGGAGAAGGGAGCACCCAAGATTCACAGATGCTTGTGGACAAAAGAAACAGCAAAAGTCAGAGGGCCCACAAAATCTTACAAAGTTCTATTAGTAAATTACATACTCTGCATGGAAACTGTTATGTTAGTCTCTGACCTCCTATAAGCACATGGCAGTGGGCTTAGGATAAGGGAGGGAGGTCAAAGGGAAGAGAGAAAGAGAGAGATGTGTACTAAAGAGGGGGAGAAGGGAAGAGAAAAAGAGAGAAGGAGAGATCACCAATCCTGGCTCC
>VZTA01011575.1:0-22944 GCA_013398855.1 Mohoua ochrocephala
TCTCCCTGGAGCCTTCTCTTCCTTAGACTGAACAACTATAATTCTCTCAGCTTCCCAAGAAAGGTCCTCCAGCCCTCTGATCATAAAAAAATAAATACCTGCTTGTGTAAAACAGTACTACTTTCAATCCTTGTTTCAGGTGTAATCATTTTTTGTTAAAAGTTTAGCATTAAATATATCACATTTAATGCATTTAATAAATAAAAAATAATTTACTTTGGCAAGCTTTCTGTAAATTACGACAACCGAGATATCTAGTTGCACAAGCTAGAGAAATGCATTATTTTTCTTTTAGGGTACATGGATGTTTCCTCATTCCAATATCTAAATGCAGCACAAGATGATTCCTGAGTCCCCTTAATCTTTGGTACAAAGTAAATTAGTAGTGGACAAAGTTTTTTTTAAAAAGGAAAAAAATATTATTATATTAATTTCACAGATCAAGTACTAAAGACTAACTCAAGCTCTCTGGAAGACATTACTACAGCACCTAAAATGTTATTGCTTCTATTTTCTACTCCACTTTCCTGCTGAAGATTATAGTCCATTTGGCAAGGACAATAGGAAAAAACCCCGTGTGCTAGCTCATCAGCAGGCATAGTTCATAACCTGCCCATTAGCCCAAGCTGCCTTTATCAGTAACCTTCAGCAGAAGACAGGAGTGATAACAGTTGAAATTGCTACAGATAAACCTATCAAAGATCATGATTCAGAGCACAAAGTGATTTGCCCAATGTCATATATTCAGCTTAAGAGCTGGAATTTAACAGTAGCTTACAGTCGTAACTACAAGACAGCTTTCATTAATGCACTGAGGACAAAAAATGAAGTTCTGAAATTCACCCTGTAAATTTTAGTTTTTTCTGAGTGCTTTAAGTCCTTCCTTCTTTTCCATAATGTCCAACTCTACACAAGCCTACAAAGAGTTAGAAAAACTCCACATCTTACCGAGAATACTCTCTCTTGCAATACAGAAATTTTTCAAATTCACATACTGTTATATATTCATATGGCTGGGCTGGGGAGCAGCCTTGACCACAGGAACCTGAACTGAAAGAATACTTCTAGATTTGGTCTACAGCACTGATACAAGCTCATCTCTTTCAGCAAACTCACTTGGAACTGATTCTTTGTACCCATCATAGTATGCTTATTTTGCCTTTCTTTAAAAAAGTATTAATTCATCAGCAAAGAAAAAAAACAGCCTGATAAGTAGAAACTAAAAAAAGGGCCTTAGCTATGGATAAATAGAACTAAGTTATACAACCACCGTTAAGGAGTTTGTTGAATATAGCAGTGGACATAGATTGACTTGGCTTAGTATTTCTCTTTTCATCTGCTCACAAAACAAAAAAAAAAGCAAAAAAAAAGGTTTTTTTTTCATTAAAGAAATATCTAATTTCATTACATAATGATTTGCAAGTACATGATTTTCAATACATGTATTTGAGCTTACCACAGCAAAGGATACTGGAGATGGTTATCCATCTATATTGGTTTCTCAAACAGTAAAAAACCACAAGAAAACAGCACCGTAAAAAGACCCCAACCACCATCTGTAGCACTAAAAAGGTGCCTGCACTTACATAAAACCAAATCATGCACAAAAACTGCCAATATCATAGGAAACAGAACAGTATAGGACAGATAATGTATTGAGAGGCACCTTGTGTATGTAACACTGGCTGAACACAGAATATTCCAATCAATATTTATGAATGCATGAATACAATGATAACTAAATGTAGCAGTATACTGATGGTGTTGCTGTGCCTCCGTCTTCACATACAGGCTGAAGTGTAAACAACTTCCTAGTACAACCTATTATTTGCTCCAAAGGAAACGAGTGTCATCCTACCCCTGAAAACATGTTATTTTCACAGCTTGCTACACTTATTGCAATGGACAGTAGGATAAGCTACTCTGGTAAGAAATTTTAGCAGAGAAGGAAAAAAACAAATGAGCGGTATGTAAAATGCATCGTGACTACGAGACACAGTCTGGAGAATCAGATTCAACCTAACTCTTTGATCCACTCAAATGTACTTGTGGAGAATTACAGGTCTCAACTCCCCATCCGCTGGAAACAGGATCTAAATGGTCATCCAATTCACTGAATATATTTTAGAAAGTGTTTTTGTATCATAATATAATCTTTCCACTAAGGGCTCAGACTTTAATGGCAAGGAAAAAAACCACCAAATAAAAAGGTGAAACTAATACAAGACTATTTATTGTCACTCTTCTCCACAAAAACTTACGAATATTTGCATCACCTCTTTTATAAAGAAATATAACTTGCCCTAAGTTTATCCACCAAGTGAATGACTACTAAGAAACTAAAAAATTCTTATTTGATAATAACTTATTTGCCTTTTCCACGGTTGTTTACAGAATGGGTACATTGAAATTAATTGTCAGTATCTTCACTCCACTTATACACTTACAGAAAACAAGAAATACAAATTTTGCCACAATAGAAATTAGTACTTAATACTTTACCACTACTACTAAAGTTACACATTTTTAAGAGCCATGTTAAATTATGTATATAAGACATAACAAACACCTGAAATCTTGAAGGACCCAGTGGCTCTTTCCTTATTTATACCACTGAAGACTACAATTAAACCTATTTTACAGCCTTCCTCATCTACATATTAATTTATAAATAAGACCAATCAATTCAAGAACGAAGGCAGCAATTTGCCTAGTCAATCACTGCCACACTCCAAAATAATTTAGGGGCAGGAACTACAGAATAGCTCATTGCTCCTGTCCCAGTAATTTCCAAAATAATCTGTGAGTTGGAATTATTACTAAAAGAAGCAATTTTTACAGTAGCTTCCAATCCTAAGCTCTCCCTGTCTGACACATCAGGTTTTCATAAAGATTTCTCCCCCACATCTGCCAATGAATATTTAATCTCACATTATTTTATACTATACGGTATTGAGTTTTAAAAAGTTTATAGAAAAACAATCTTAAATCAATTTCGAGTATTGAAACTACAAATTATTTTTGAATACAAACAAAATACTGAAAGCAAATATAAGTTACCTTAAAAAAAAATAAGATGGCACAGGGGACTCAAAGCACCACATGGCACTGACTTGTTCACCCAGCCAGCACGCTGACAGCTCCTTCCCATCCACCTTCTCTTTGAGTTAATGAAATAGACTGATCTTCATCTGAGAAATCCAGGTTAATCTAAGTACTGACGGTAGTTCATTGAAACGCTGTTTTCTTAAAATTGTGCCCTCTAAGGTCACTGAGATGCTTTTTAAGAAGCAAGAAAGATAAAAAGTTCAAAATTCTAAAACCCCAACAAAAAAAAATTTCTTACTGTGAGTCAAATCCTGCTTAACATACCAGGAATTTTGGAAACATTTAACCTACAATTACTATTCAGTCTACAGATGATCCTTAGCTACGGGTAAAGGCTTTTGTGCCTGATTAAAAATTTCACTTTTTACTTACTTTATATCTATTTCAACTCTATTATATCATAATTTTAGCATACTGCCACCAGTGGCACTTACAGTGCTCACCACATTGAGCATTTAAAGCAATTTCACCTTTGAGAAATTAGGGAGATAAAACCATCCTTCATGCTGATTTGGAGGCATCTGTTGTAAAGTAATATTAAATGTAGCTGGTCCTCTTAAATCAGAGATGCATACTAGCCCTGGTAGTTGGTTAACTCCCTGTTCATTTTCTACTGACCTTTCACAATTGACTCAAACAACTTTTTCTTTTTCTGGCATGGCCTGCACGAGAGTAGAGACAACTTACAGCTCTTCAGCCTGTAGCTGGGTGGAGAGTGCCCACTTTCCACAAACAAGAGCTGAAGAGTCTACGGCCCCACACACTGAGAATAAAAGGTCTATCTATTTTGGGAAGTACTCAAGACACTGAAATACTGGGTAGGGGTTTTTTTGATGCTGTTATTTTAAGTGACTGTCCTATTTCAAGGGGAGTTTTTTGTTTTTGAAGAAAAAATAACTTTTGAAGGACTCCTCAACACAAGCATTTCACTCTAGAGAGGATTTCATACTGAGAATACCAGTGAACTAGCCTTGTACAATTCAGAATTAGTTGACTCAGCTGTGGAGAGGCGGGATTTCAGACACTTGCTATTTTTCAGAGGTACCTATGGGCTACCTGCAGTGAGTCCCTTTGGAATACGTCATTGGGAAACCAAAATCACAGCTCACGTATGTGATCAAAGCTGCAGTATCGAGTATCTTAACAGCCAAGTCTTTGCCAGTCTATCAAAAGACCATAAGGACCATAAGAATATAAACACAATTGGATCAAAAAGAAAAAATTTTTTGTTGCCCAACCAATGGTAAAAACAGGTTTCTGCAGAAGAGTCTTACGGGATACATACACTTCCTGCTGCAAAAAATATGCCTAAAATTAGTTTCAGAAACTAGCATTTAAATTAAGATCTCTCACCCATAATTGTCATGGAAAGCACACTGAATTTCAACAAGGGCAAGTGTGAGGTGAAGATTCCATTAATAAACCTTATCATTAAATCTACTATGATTAAGTCTACACTCACAAAGGCTACTGCTTATTAACAGATCTTTCTCATCTCAGCAACATATTAGCTTAAGAGATAGATGAACAGCTTATTTTTACTGTTAAAATGCTGGAGGCTACATTTAGTTTTTGACAGTGATAGCAGTTCTGATGTGCCTTGGTGGCCCATTTCATTGCCGTGTTATCGTAACAAACTGGAAAATCCAAACTCTAAAAGCACACACGGGAAAATGCTGATGCATTTAACAGTCTTGTCTATTCAAGGATGATTCACTTCAGAGAAGCTTCCAGCACAATGTCACTTAGAGTAAGAATTTCTCCTAATTTTGCCAGCCTTGGACTAAGCAACATCCAAAGCAGAGTAGTGATGTAAGCTAGACTCCAGTGTTTTGGGTTCCACCTCCAGCCAAGAACAGGCTGGGTCATACACTGGTAATAACCTTGGCAGCACTCTCCTCTGCTTCCAGCACTGCCAATACTAATGAAACAAAACGAGACGCAAGAGGTTTCTTAGAAACTTCGTGTTAATGCTGCCTGCCTGGAACTACCTCTAATGCTTGTACTAATTATCCCTGAGTAGATTAGACCAGAGAGTGCCAAGCCAGTCTAGCAGTCCTTTCTGTGCACACTCTGCTGGGTGACTGCATTTCCAAACTCAAAATTATATTAAACGGTTCACACCAACAGAAATTGCAACAAAGCCATGGGTTTAAAAATCATTATAGCTGCAATAAGACAATCATCACTGATGCACCCTGATTACAAGAGATTAAAAATACATAAACTCAAGCAATACATAAAAGTAATTCACATAAATAAAAAATAATCAAGTGATAAATAAAAAAGAAGTTTTATTTTTAAAAAGGCAAGCAGTAAAATACACGCATGAAAACCCTAGTTTTCCATTTTATTTGAAATATTGCACAGAGTAAATGAAGAATGTGCAAAGAGAACAAAGGGATGGTTTCTACACGCCAGTAGCTCAGCTCTCTAGTGCCAACAGTTTATATGGCCCATTACAGGCCCTTTTATTCCCTCATCTGCATGTGTCAAGTGGAACAGTAATTGTTCATCTAGAGCCATGATGAGTATGCACTTGTACTTCTCCATAATACTATGTTTGTAGAGCCTCAGTTGTTCCCTCCTTGGAGGTAGAAGATTGAAGTTCTATTTTACTTTTTTAAAAAAAGAAACAAAGTAATATTACACTGCTCAGTGATTCATCTCAAATACAGATTCACTACCTAAGCTTTCAAACACTTTGTGCTGTAACATAAAGCACAAAAAATTTAATCTTTTTCTCTTTTTCTACCACCTAGAAAGAACACACTTGAATAGGAAAAAGGCTAGATACAATGTGCGAGGTCATATGAAAAACTGAAGTCCACATACATCTCAATGTACTTTGATAATAGTATTTTTAAGGGAATAACAGTAAACTAAAATTACTGCTTTTGTTATTTTTTTCCTTCAAGTTCAATAGCAGACATATAATCTCCCCAGGAACACAGAGATACAGCGTACCTGAAACGTAATATTCAAAGTTATGTATGCTTCTAAAGTTGTCATTTCAAAAGCAATTTAACTTGTGAAAAAAACCTCTTAATTTATGATTTGCCAAATATTAGTTTCTTTCAAAACAATAATGCTCCAACATCTGAAAGCATATCCCAAGAGATACTATTTTCTCATTAAAAACATAAGTCAGAAACAAACAATTTTCTCCTAAATTAATCTCATCTTTACATGAGGAAAATGAGAAGAGAAATATCACAGCGAAGCCAACACAAACAACAAATGTTATGTTCCCCATCTGATAGTCAAAAAGTAGAGGAAAACCACACTTTGAGCCATGGTTAATTAAGTACTTTCTAGACAAAATATGCAATCAGAATTATTTTATCTCATCAAATTATTCACTGTGGATACCACCAAGGAGATTAAGAAAAAAAAAAAGAAAAAAAGGTTGTATTTCCATAAAAAGCATCACTCATACCTGCAACACATGATCCAACATGGCATGAGATCTAACCACCAAACCACAGACGTCTTGGCATGGATTTCCCCTAACCTCTATTAGAGCACTGAAAGCGATGACAAAACAATTCTCTGGCTCAGTGACCCAAGCACTCACCTGGGATGTGAACAGTTGGGTTTTAATCCTTTTTCCAGCGAATATTTTATTTTCACAGAGCAGAACAACTTCAGTCGTTCCCCTTTAGAAAGGGGGCCAGAAGTCTACGTGATTAAGCCACTACAATCACTGGTACCAATCTTCACAGTACATTAGAAACTGAACCAAAGGCTGACGTACCTTAATTAAGGTGATTCACTTAAGGCAGATTTAATGCATACTGACAAAATGACAAAACAGAAAAAACATGGGACTTCTGTATCCAGCACAATTTTTTTCAATGCCTTTTGAAAACGTTGCATGCAAAGACAAACAAAAATCAGAGAGATCAAGTACAAAATATTTGCGAGCCCTCAATCTAAACAGCTAGACAACATTCCTGGGTCCTTGCTGACTCATCTTCATTAGAAAGACAAAATGAAATTCAAAATAGTATTTACTAAGGATAGTCATAAAGTCATGCTTTTATCCAAAACTAACACGACCAAGAAACAGCACCCATACATACTTTGCAATTTGTTGGTGGTATCAGAAATTACTGTGCTCCCTAGAGTGTTGTCTGTTGCCTTGATGGTTCACGCAAAGCTCTGATGCATTTCTTCCTTTTTGTTAACCTTCCCTCAAAAATTCCATTTTTCTTCAGGCACGCACCAACGACCCAGCTCTGGTATTTATGGTCAGTTTTATCAGTCTTCATAGAGTAGCCTTCCCTGCTCCAGACTTATTCTGCTGATCGGTGCCTTCAGCAGCAGCTTTATTGCTTCATCTACCAAAGGAACACTAAGACCAATGTCCCCCTCTAATGAAGGATATCTACTGCACTTACTGATTTTTACCAGATCTGTTTTTTATGGAAGCCATTAACACTCCTCTGTATTCCAACAGAATATTTTCCAATGTATATTTTAATAGCAAACTTCAAAACTGCGATTTTATTTCTATAGCTACAAAATCCTGAAAAATATAAACACAGTGAGTGTTTACGTAAGACCACTTTGGACAGATTTCATCCATTAAGTTTTATATGCTGAACAGACGAAAGAAATCTGCAAAAAGTATTCTCGTTTCAAAACACAGCACAAATCAAATGCTCTTTCATCCGCCGAGTACCACTACCTTCTCCAAAAACAAAGCACAGTTTGGCATCTAATGGGGTGTGTTCAGCCTAAACTTCAATAATTGGAATCCACACCCAAAACCAGAGCTCTGTGGTACTGACAAAGCCCCAGCGATTTGGTGCCAAGTCTGGTCTTCTTTTACAAAAGCAAAGGGTTTTTCTTAAGTTAAAAAAGCCACACTCTCACAGAAATTTCATTGCCTCCACCTCTTTCCCAAAAATGAAACATGCGGAAAGAATAAGAATCTCAGTTTTTAAATATACTAATGCATTCAAGCCTAGAAAACTAGTGCATAACTTGATTTTAGTTTATATGAAATCTTAAAAATTCTTACTAATGTTCTAGCTTTGAGCACTAGAGGTATTTGACTTCTCAAGAATGAGATGCTGTTCCCAGGAAGATGTGGGGTGCTAACCTGACATTGCAAATAGCAGTAGTTAGAAGAGAGAGCACGATGATTTCCTAAACAAAACTGCAGCCAGTGTCCAGATCTGAGGGTGAAGTTACCTGTTTAAGCACAAAGAGGATTTCTCCAACATCACAAGGTATCTTATGCAAACAAAACTTACTAATTCCTGAAAGCAACTACTTTAAGGTTTGCTTGAAACACACAACGTGGAATACTGGAATACTTTGTTTTCCATTTACCATAGGTGAGACTATGCTGTGGTTACTGCATACTGGGCTAAAAGGCTTTTGGAGCTGTAAGACACATCTAACTAAAATGACCAAGTTAGTGCATGGTTTGATTCAGATAAATTACCTTGAACTTCAATCCGGCTATGTGCAACTGGGCTCCAATCTGACTGTATCTAAGTGAAGCAGCACTGAAATCCCTTGTAAGAAGACAAAAAATTTCATACACACAGAGGCTTCTTCCAAGAACTGTACCTCTGAATATTTTAAGTCCATATCCTGCCATGGTTGCAAGTACAAAACTGTCTCTAAAATAATTTCATTTCTGTTTTAACCATTTCTAATATAAGCTCTTACTTGTGAACTGAGCAGTACACTACAGACAAAAATACACACCCACCCAGGCAACCACAGCCTACAAACCCCAAGAAAATGGGCACAAACCTCATGAACCAATCTATCTCAGCAACTCATGTAACTCCCAACAACATCAAAAAATAAGGAACTGTATGGTAGAGCCTAACTGCAGACATTTCAAAATCTCTAAAAGGAATAAGGACGCCACATTACATAAAATTTTACTCAGAGAATATTTTTAAAATGGCACTTTTTACATCAAATTCTTGCTGCAGAGAAAAAAAGGAACAAACACTTCCTGACAGTTGAGCTGGTTTAACTCATACCCTCTTCTTCCTTGGATTCCTTTAGTGCAAACTCAGAAAATTTGAAACAAGTATTACACTTTTTAAAAAAGTGTCCCTATCAATCGCTACTTATGCAATTACGAACATTCCTTATTTAACTGTGTAAGACATAGTATTTAATATTTTATTTTTAAATTTAAAAAAAAACGCACCACCTTTGTACAGACTGCAGAGGATAATCAGTTTCTCTTCTATGCCATTTAAAATAAATGTTGATGTCTTTCATGCTGTTCTATTAAATGGCAGTGTGATAAAAAAACAAATAAGAAAGCATAAATGACATCAGTTCCCTGTTGCAAGCAACACATTTCTGAATTGAATATATGAAAAAATGTGATTTCCTGAGAAAAGAGCATAAACCCACAACAGGAGCTGAAGTCAGAAATAAGTTTTCCTCAACCCTTATGTATCTTTCCGGGTTCAGAGGTTTCAGTACAAGAAGACAAACATTTATTGAAATTGTAAACTACTTTGGGAACCCGTTTCCAGAAACAGCCCACTAATTATTCTATTTCTGCACTGAAAAACCAATTCTCTTACTAGTTAAAGTTAAAGTTAAAGTAAACATAAATCCCCCTTACAGAACAAAAATAATATATTTTGAAAAGATAGTTCTGGAAAGACAGTTCTCCTTTTCCTGGTATTACAGAAGGGTGAGCTGCTCCAACAGATTGAAAACACACTGAAAATATTCCATTGTTTTGCTTGGAGAACGTGTACCATAAAATCCATTCTTCTTATCATCACGACCGAATTCAAAAGAATAGATTGCGACCATGCTCCGTAAGGCTAGCACGATGTTTAAATCCTTATTTTTAGTTCTTACTAACTGAAGGAATAGACAAAAGACTGAGGAAACATGGAAGCAAGATGAAAGAAAATGCCATCAAATCAAAATAGTCACAGATTATGTTTATTTTTTCTTCCTTCTTTGAGAATCTTTTTCGATTTCCCAGTAATTCCTAGGACACTAGCTCCCCTTTTCCTATATTGAGTTCATTGAATGAAATATTAGAATTTGTAGCTTTATTGGTTCTATAAGAACAATGAGAATACATGACTAGTAATAAAACAGACATTTTCTGAATCCTGTGAAGAATCTCAAAGTGCTTGAGAGATATGCCAGAAGTAATCCTCAAAGTCCTGAATGGAAGTTCTTCGACCATTTTCGAACTGTACTAGTCTAAATGTCACATAATACATGACGCACTATTCCAAAATAAACAATGAAAAATAAAATACACAGTATTCAAATACACACATACTGGAGGAAATGAGATGGCATGTGAGTCAACACACTTAAATTTCTTTCTCACCGCTTGTCTAGCCAACACCTCCATAGCAACTTTTCTATTTTGATGCTCTCCAAAACCTTCCACAAACATCAAGTTACCTCTTCAACTTGCTCCTGCAGCACTTCCCCCTCACCAAGTCTCTAATTCAATTCCAGTGAGCCAAGAGTCATTTGCTTGATCCCATTTCCTCTGTAATATTTTTATCTAATTGGTGTATTGCTATGTTCCAAGCCTACTACCACAGTTTGTTTTCTTTCAACACCACTATCCCTCTTCCTCCCTTATTACTTGACCGTTTTGGGTCTTTATCACCCATCAGTACTGAAATTTCTCTGCTTTTCAGCCATCTCCTCCCAGAGGCCTTCTCCCACCCTTTCAATGAGATAAGTGATTGCTTTCATGCCTCAAGGCTAGCTGTGTGCTCAGCTCTTCTGCCACCCTCTCCAAACACAGGGTCACACTTTTCATCTCCTGGACCTGGTTTGAACCTTACATTGGAACAAGGTCCCCAGGGAAGGGGTGGAATCGCCATCCCTGGAAATGTTCAAAAAACGAGTAGATGTGGCACTTCATGATATAGTTGAGTGGTCATAGTGATATTCAGTCAGAAGTTTGACTTGATGACCTTGGAGGACTTTTCCAACATTAGTGATTCTATGATCCACTTCCTCTGGTCCTCCTCTGCTGCTGTGTGAACATGTCTGGCAGGAACCCTCATGTTAGGCTGAATTCTTCCACTACATACGGCTTTTTTTTAATTCCTCCAACTCCACTCCCTCAGGAGTCATGCTCAGGAGACAGACACAGCTTAAGCCCAGTGGCGTTAGAAGAGCCAAAACTGAAAAGAAGCAATATGCAGACTGCAGTGGTGGCCAAGGCCACATTATCGGCATAATGTTCTTTGTCTTCTTTAAATTCTGGTCCATAGACTCCTGATTGACTGAAAGATTTTCAAAAATAGCTTGTGAAACAACCACAAGAAGATTTTAATCTGCATATGCACAATGGCAAGGAAACAAACTGTTATTTTTATCTACCTCATTCTATATTTAAAATTTAACCTAATTTTATTGGGTTGCAAGCCAGGAATTAATGCATTTTTTAAAAAATCCTTTATTCACTCTTCCTCCCCCCAAACAAAGTCATTTCAACTTTTTCCTCAAGTTGTAAGTACTGTGGTAGTGTATATAGAGAACGGAAATTCAGATCAGCATTTCTCAACTTTAAGTTCTGTCTTCTGAAAGATTATCTATTCATCTACTTATTGACTATCCCTGCCCTGCTTAGTCCCAAGACCTAAGAGGATTACAGAACCTGGTGGCAAGGCTGAAGGCTTGTTAACTTAATAAGGCTGTGGATTTAAAACTGTTAAATTAAACAGGTTTTGAAAATGGCTTAAGTCTGCTAGTGTGGATAAGATTTAAGGGTCTCCTTGTCTCTTTATCTAACTCATGAGAAAAGACCATGTGAGATAGAAGGGCACTGGCACACATGAACAAGTGAAGGTCCATGAGACACTGATTTTCTTTCAGCAAGCTCAGCTTCAGAATAAAAGCTTCTTCGCAACTCAGGGGCACATTACCACAGTGCAGTGAACTCAACTTCACTGGATTTGTTTAAAATAAGCTTCTAGAACAGCTATGCCCTATATATGCCAACTCAGATCGTCATCTGATTATCTTTGACGATTTTTCATTTTAACACTTTTTAAAGTCAGAAGTGCTTCATTCTTACACATTTTTTTAATATAAATAAAATAGAGACTATAACCTAAAGGGCTAAGATAGCATACCAATAAAGAATAATTGAAGAGGCATGTTTCAAATTATTCAGTATTGATGTTCTGCCACCTCTGTGCAAGTAAGACTACATTCCTTCTCTTGAGTTCAGCAGCTCGAAAGTCTGGCGGAAATGAGTACTTTTGTCTTTAAACAGAGCTTTTCAAAAACTTGTCCTGCAGAACTGTGGTTCACACAAGGTAAAACAGTGGTTCAGTTCTTTAAAAAGCTTTCAGTGCACATGTATATTTTGAAAGCTTAGATGCTGGGAAGAGGAAGTCAAGAGAGGTAATATACACATCTTTCCTCTACCAAAAAAAAGGAAAGCAGAGTTATCTCATCTTTCTGCAACACTAATACCATGAAATAAAATCAGTTTTATTAACCAAGAAATGCTAAAGGCTGAGGAGCACTTCAGGTGTTACGAAGTCCAACAGGACACTTGATGCCAGGCTTATCTTCTGAGCATCACTGGCAGCAGTCCTTCACTTTAGAGAGAAGGAGAATGATATCTGTATTAATATTTAAACAACAGTGAAATGCTTACCTTTGATCAAAATGCATTTATGATTAATAACATACTTCCTAGCTAGAAACTATAAAATTATACTTTGCACATTTACAGAATATAAAAATGGACTATCTATATTTGACTCTGAAAAATCAAGGAAGATAGAAAGAATAGTTAAACACCAGAACAGAGCTTTTAGTTCAATTAAAAACAAACAAACAAACAACCAAACAGAAATTGACACCATATTCAAAAAATTAGGTGTGGAAGGCCAAGCATATCAGCAATATTTCAAACAGAATTACTGTGTGAGAGGGATGGCGCACAAGAGAATCTTGTCCTCATTTGCAGGAGATCAAACACACTCTTGCAGGTTCTGGCTTTTTAATTCTTGAAAATGTAAGTGCTTATGCTGGGGGGGGGCAGAGGGGATTAATCAAGAGTCAAGTAAGATAGGAACAAAGACCTAGACAAGAAATTACTTAAAATTCTGAAATGTTTATAGTCTTACACTACAAAAACTTAACTTTGGACAATAAATCACATACTTGAACGCCACAAGTGTAAAATCAGAGTTACAGCCCCGAGCTTCTGAGGGTGCAGTGGATTGCTCATATGCACCACAGTTGACTTTCATGTACCTCGCAGGCTCAGATTCCGAGACGCTTTGGCAACAGTGTCCGTAAATGAAACATTGACTTCTGCGTTTCACTTTTCCTACAACCGGAGAATCCAAACCTGTAGGTTTCCAGGAAACATTGAATGACATTTTAAAGGTATGTATATAAGCATCACATGCCTAAAGAATTCAAAATACTGGACTCCACTTCTCTCTTTGGAGTGATTTCCCTTATCTCCAGAGCATCTTTCTGAGTCCCAAAGATCTCCTGATGTTTTAGAGGATGCAAATGTGAAAACAGACTTAACCAATTGCCTCTGTGCTGACCAGCTCGGGTTCTGCACTCGAACTGCACGGCACCTCCGGCAATATCCATGGGAAAGGGATAAGTGACATGCTCAGTACAGCAAGGCTCTAACCAGGATGAGTCCCAGAGTTCAGTCTGACAGTCAGAGGACAGTGCTGTCATCTTCCCCTCTATACCTAAGAAAGATAAGGAGTGCAGAAAAGAGCACTTGGAAGTGTGACTCTCCCACCTCAGGGCCACTTGCTTTCTAAAATTAATCCAGCTCACCTCAAAGCAGCAATTCTCAGTCCAAAAAAAAAAACCTGCTCTCCAAAAAGACTCTGATTTGGTGATGTGAAAAGAAAAGCAAAGAATTTGATCTAGTCCAACTGACCCAAGAATTCAGTGCCGAGGTGAGTTTTTTCTGTCTAACACAGAGGGATCTGACATGAAATGAGCTTTAACAGATGCACACTTTTCCTCTGTGAAGTCAGTAACGAGGTGTATGCATGAACAGGGCTGACCAGATGATATTTCAGCATTAATTACTGAGACACATTCTTGCCCACACTAGGATGAGGATGTAGTCGATGATTTAAAGCAGAAGAAGAAAAAGAAAAAAAGGAAGAAAAACCCCAGGAGGCTAGGCAATACAGTAATAATAACTTATACTTCATGCTCTTCGTGTATTTGGCAGATCTTAGGCATATATACTACAAGATTGTATGTAGTCCACATACTTCAATAGAAAATTTTCTTTCTTATTGTTTATTTTTTGTTCCTTATGTCTGACACAGGCAAGTACAAATGGGACGCAAGAGGTAAGAAAACTGTATGTTTTCTTTTTCTTGGAAGTAGTACAGTAAGATCAGAGGCAGGAGAACGTTTGAATCAAGGACAACAATGGAGCCAAAGAAAAGCCCAAGGAAGGTGTTAAGCGTATCATAAGGAGAGGGCCAAATGCACCGCAAGGGGAAGTTCACTGAAAGAAAGACAAACAACCGATCATAACAAGTTTCCAGTTTTATTATCACAGCTGCAGTTTAAGGCTTTCTGTTTTCTGCAGTTCCTATCTACGCACTAAACACTGAAGTTCCATTAGAAACCATTTCACTCAGTTAAAGGAGAGGGGAGAAGAAGGATTTCTAGCTGATCCCATCCCAATCTGCCCCTTCAGCTCTCCATACCATACCTGATGCCTATCAAGCCACCGAACGCATTGCAGAAAGCCAGACACTGTGCACAGAGAAACACAGCAACAGCACTGCTGACTGACTTTTCTAACCAGATCCTGGATCACCTGTGTAAAGCAATTTTATTGGTATTTGATTTTTGTGGTAATACGAGACAAAATTCAAGGACTTTTATTCTCTCTAAAAAAACCTGCTTCCCTTTACAAGCCCATTAAAAGTAAGGACTTGAGACTTACTTTTTATGCAGAAGTTTAAATTTTCTGAATGATCAAAGCTTTTTGAGTAGAGCAATAACCTGCAAGTCACTGGCCACATTAACGTGGAGGAAAAAAAGACACAATTTTATTTCATGTAGGTGTTTTTAAACAAATTTAAATGGAGGAATATTAAATTGGAAAATGAAGGGAAATAGAGACAGCTCTCTCTTTGAAGACAAAGCAACTACACAACAGTATCTTCCACTAATACACCAAAAAACAAACAAAAAAAGCTTGTAAACAAATTTAAAAGGGATTTCAGTATCACATGTAAATAATGTAGACTTCTTTTTTAGTTTATAGGTCAGTTTACTTCAAGACCTAATTGTTTTCTAAAAAAAGGGATTACACTAGTATGGCAGCTATTTTATCAAGCAGATTAATGTTAATTGGCAGGTTAAGATAGCTATGCAGGTTCAAAGTATGGAATTAAACATTTCTGTATTACCAACACAATTCGCATTAGATATTCTCTTCTTACTCTTTTCAAAACATACTTAAATCTACACACCAGTGTGCCAGTCAGATGCAGATTTCCCCAGCTGAAGGGTGGACTACCACTTCCACAGATGTTTCAAGTGTCTGGCTTTTCCTGACTGAGGTATTCATGTGATTTCCTATTAAACATCCAAACAAAATTAAATCCTCTTAACAATGTGACACTAAGCATTGCACCATCTTTGAGACAGGAAATGGATTATGAACAGTTCTCCAGTAATGTGGAAGTCAATGATTTAGAGTTAACAGCAGGATATACTGACCTCAACTGAGACTGTGGAACCATTGTAAAGCACCCATGGATACATCTAAAATTTTAAAAAGTCAATGTCTGCCCTGGAGAGTATACAGTCTAAATAGTGAGTCAAACAAAGAAAGTACTATCAGTCATTTCTGCAGATGGGAAACAGAGGCACAAAGAGCTTTGAGTGGCTCTGTGCAAGGTCATAAAGGATGTCTGTAGCAAAGCCAGGAACTGAGCCCGGAAGCTCTCTATCCTAGCCCAATGCCTTTGGATACAGAGACAGTTCTTCCTTTTGCTTATCCTCCTTCTCTATCTAATTATTTATGTCTGAAAGGGAACACATTAACATCATGAGAGTCAGTCTACTTTCCTTTTATATTTATGATCTCTATTAAATTTTCTCTAGTTTCACATAAGATACAAGGGTGTTACACAGAAGTAATTAAAACTGCACAAGCAATTGTAAATGTAAAAGCAGAATCTGGTATCTCAGCAAGCATGACATGAAAAAAAAGCATGCATATATGATTTACAAAGACTTCACAGAATATTTTCTAATGATCACTCCAGAACATGAATAGGTGTCTATCTCCAGATTCTCAAATGTTACTTGGGAACTTCCCCCTTATTCCTTCTTCCTTCCCCAGATTTATATGCTGAGCATGACTCCATATGGTATGGAATATCCTTTTGGTCGGGGGGATCAGCTCAAAATCAGGTACCATCAAGTAATGATTCTCTAGCCTACCATCACAAATAACAATCATGGAACTAACTGCATTACCCACTGGTTTTTGCATATTTCTACAACTACTTCTTCCCTTACGTGGGTATACTTTACAATCTGATCTCTTATGGCAATGGGAACCTCCTCTAAGAACACCCCTCCAGCAGACCTTTACTGATACACTTCTTTGTACTATTTTATTCCACTAACTCCTGTTCCAAGATGGTTTAAACACCTGTTCCAATCTACACCTGCTGCTATGCTTGGCAATCCCCATATTTACTTACAATAATGTAATAAAGTTATTGATCTATGAATGGACATTTTCAGTCCTATTGTTATTTTCCAGTCTAAGAGGCTTCTTTTGATATCTAAGTTCTGCCAGGATCTCCACAGGCCAGCAAGTGCCACGACTACAAAAGCAGCAGTTGCTTTGGCTCCTGGCAGTTTTTTGCAACCTGCTCACCAGCCAAACTGCGAGAGCTGCACTCTGAGCTCTCTCCTCCAAGGTGGTTAGGATGATAGAGAACTGATTGCTGACACCATCCATTGAGGCTGACAGAGAAGCCCAACCTGTTTAAGTCCACACAGACCAGAAGGTGGCCCACTGTCCCTACTGCCCCAAAATATGTGGCAAGGTCAAACACCATGGCTACGGGTGGAAAACCTGGCTCCATTTATTTTCCTTCCGGGCATTACAACTGCTTCAGCAGTTCCCAGGCAAGTTCCCAGGATCATAAATGACCACTGCTGCAGCAGTATGGATATAGGAATTTAAAATTTTACTATTTCTTTCCTCGTTAAGCAAACATGAAAATGAATGCATAGGTTTACACGACATGGCACCACTGCTAAGCATTAGCAGAAACTCATGGAACAATCTCCTGTTAGTGGGTTTTTCTTTCCTCCTCGGTGTAAAAGGATTTATCACAAACAACTCACATGCTCAGATACTAGTGGCTCTAGCCCCCTTTAACACCTAAAGGAACATTTTCCAATAGCCTGCAATGATTCTCTTTACCCTCTCATTTCAAGTCGACTTCACCGAGAATGGTATCTCCAGAGGTTTCTAGGGGCTTTCCAGAATAAAAAACAACAAAAAAGGGAAAAGCTTTAGGACTTTCACATTGCACTGTAACATTTCTTGATAAGATTTTCCACTGACATACAGTGTAATATACTCAAATTACACCATCAATTCTTATTCACCGAAAGCATCAGCTCTATTAGGAATGGCCAACTTTTCAGCTATTCGTGTTTTTCTTTTGTTAATGGAGATCATTTGAATTCTTCTCGTAGCTCTTCCTGCCTACATTTGGTCCAGTAAACATCTGAAAATCTTATTACAAAATATTTTCAACACTGATAAGATTTCAGACTATCCAGAGAACTCTAAGTTCTCTGGAAAAGATAGCCCTAACTTCAGAAAACTGAACTATAAACAAACTAGAGGGAGAATTAGTATGTCTTAGGCAAATACAAATTCAAATTCAAAGTTAAAAGTGGATCATCTTAAATCTATCTAGGAGAGAACAGCTCTCCAACATCTAGCAACTTAGGTACACAGCTACATTTAAGACTCCTGCAATAAACATACCCTTGTAAAACCTCTGTAAGGAACTTAGGATAATGCTTGTTCGACATACTCTGTGAAAATAAAAAAATTAATAACATGAGCATAAACATCAAAGGATGGACCCTAACATTCTTGAATGCTCTTTTAAAGGAAACAAGGCTCATGTGATCATGCAGTCCCTCAACAGCCCTCACTAACTTGCTTCTGATGACCAGTCCCAAGCAAATTTGGCAGTAGGCTGTAGCTCTTACAGCTCTTCCAAGCTGTCAACCTAGCTGAAGGTTTTCACTTGAAAAAAAAGGAGAAAAGCGTTAAATTAGCACCCATACCAGAGAAGAAGCTGCAGTATATGTATAACTATTTCATTTGCTCTCCCAAGCAAGCTGGCTGCCTAGAACAGAATTGCTGGGCAGACAGCAAACACAAGTTTTCCATCAGGTAGAGCAGGATGCTGCTGCCTTTGTCCAACCTGTACCAGGGAAAGGCACAGAAGGCTTTATACATCAAAACAGCAGGGGAACAAAATAGATTAAGAACTTGCACAGAGAAATTGCCGCTGTTACAGCAGTGAAAGCTTACAGAGGTTACAGAAAGAAACAGGGTTACTCGAGTGGGGGAGACACTCGGCACAAGATTTGTAAATCCCCACCACCCACCCAGCTTCATTAGTTTTAAGACTCAAGGAACCATTTGTTTGTTTATTGCCATGTGTCACCACATACATACAGAGAATGCAATATACTGTGCAATAACAGGGCTGGCCACTCCACAGTCATTGATACAGTTCAGGAAATCATGCTGCAGTACATGCTGTATTAGCCTTCTCCGAAAATTACGGCATTCTCTGAAAGGGCATTTATGAGCTTAGTATTACTGCAGGGTATAAGCAGAATGTTTATGACTTGACAGCCTTCATCCACATTCACTTCATTTAACGTAACAGCAACTTTCATTTACTAGTTTCCCTTCAGCAAAATTAGTTTAGGAAATCTGACTCTGCCACTCATCTAGAAACAGATTTTCCTCTTCAATTCCCAGAGAGGAACTGTATTTGCAGGCATCTTTATGTTAGAGTTAGCAAAACAAATAGGGCATTCACTTCAACACTGTCCATTAAAGTGGCATTTTGCTTTCTGGACCTTTTTTTTTTCAAAACCACTTTTCATATAGAAAATGGGAAAGTAGTTCATATCTCTACCTTCCTGAAGTCAGTTCATGTTCTTAAAAGTACTGGCTTCCTAGTAAAAAAGGCTCTGGACAAAGTGGACAAATGATGAGATCATCATTTTTCCCTGTCTTCCAAAGGAAAGAAGGCACAAGAATGCCTGTGAAACTCCAAAACCAAAGACAGAATAAGACTCACTGTAAAACACTGAAAACTATCACTAATACACACTGAGTATCAGTTAACTGCATGAGGAATGCATATGGTCACAGTTTTAGTGGCACACGGTACAGCATAACTAATAGGCTGAAGCAACCTTCCACGTGTTATCACTTTCTACTCCACGCAACATCTGGAAATGCAAATGTTGCAAAACAGGATATTATAGAACACTAAAAAAAAAGAGAGAGAATATTCCATATTCAAGTTATTTTGTCTAATAAGGCTTTGTGAAAGTCTGAGGTACAGTCCTTCATGTACAGTGCTACACCGGAAACCTTTTTGGAGGAGAAGCAGTCTCTGAAAATACCCAGTTATTTACAAAGGTCGACACAAAAATATAGAAACAAATCATGAGGGTTTTTGTTTTAAGTTGAAGAGCATTTGCAAATGCATCATGATTCCATGATAAACACCTTCAAGTTCTGGAGAAGACCAGACTGGTTTTGATACTGCTGATGCTTCTTTGTAGTACTTTTTAAGGATTCTATGCTCTGGAAAGAAAACTCACCAAAAACACAAAAACAAACCACTAACAGAAAACCCCCACAGATCATCTTCTTTCCTCACCAATTAATATAGATACAAAATAAAACTCATTAGCAGGAAGTGGGTTGATAATTATAATTTCTATATTCTAAAGTAAAGAACCTAATGAGATCTCTAGCAAGCAGAGAAAGCAATATCACCTAATGGAAAAACAACTGGATTTATAATCCTTATGTAAACTTAAGAGGTGTATCTAAGATCTTTTGGAGAGATTCCAATCATGTTAAGTCCAACTGAGGAAAATCAGTGTTAGGCTTCTTCCACTGGGTAAGTAAACGAAGTAATTCAGATACACTTTAAAATAAAGAGTAGTCCTGCCAAAAAGACGTTCAAGTCCTCTTCTTGGAACTCCTTAAGACATTTCATAAAAATCAAATAAACTCCACAAGATGGAAGCCACCCAAACCATTCAGAAACTCCACTTCAAACACAGGAACTCATTTATGCATGCATCACAAACTGGGCAGCAAAACCTTTCAGAGAAGCTGTCCTGCTTTGTCGTTAGATAAAACAGAGCAAAGTCTGTCATCTCATAAAATTACATTTCCTGACACAGGTGCTAGAATGAATAATTATAAATGAGGCTACTGAGTCTTGATTATAAGGTATGACAGAGTCTACAGGTTGCATAGCTCTTAGGAAGGAATTAAGAGCATAGAAAGAAGACACTGTCTTCCCATTATGGTACAGAGATCTTCCAAATCCCCTAGAAAAAATACTTGTGGAAAAACTCATTAAAGAAATGACGAGGACTGAGAGTGCAAATAATTTAGCAGATTGCAGGAATTCAAAAATTTCTTTTTGAAGGAAAGAAAGTAAAAATGTAAGTACTTAGAAGCCAGTTGCAAAACTTCTCTGCTCGTGTTTAACATTGGTTATGTATAATTCAAAGGAAATTTACTGATTTTAAGAATCATTTCAGAAAGTGCATGAGCCAAAATGAAATCTCTAGTCCTGCAGCTGACAAACTAAAAACCATTTCAAATGTTCTTCACAAGATCTCTACCCCCAACAATAACTTAAGCTTTCCACGTAAGTTACATTGCTTTATTTGACTGTCTTTTAATAGGACAGTTAAGGATTTCTACTTCTTGCCTCAAAAACTGAGAGTTTTAATAAGGAAGCATTATCAGTATTTACATAACATTAAACCAACACTGATCGGAACACTGATGTGCTTTGCTAGGAATCTACAGCAATTCCCAAAATCGCATTGTTTTGCTGTATTAACTGTCTGACTGCCCTTATCCCGAAGCAGAGGCCATCGACCGTTTTGAAATGCTGCAGGAAAAGACAGGAATGCACCAAAATATTGTCACCACGTGGTACTTACCCTAACAGGAGGGCTCCGTGCTTGCACCCTTTGCTGCTGTCCAACCTGGGAGCTCTGCAGGTCCTTGGATCCGCAATTAGCTACAGTGTTGATGGGGACCCTTAAAGCGTTTGTGCCAGCAGTCCCACCGCCAGCGCCGGGTTTCCGAGGCCTCTGTTTGATGCCATCCAGTAGTCTGACAAGCAAAATATTACTGGGGAGTTCGTCAACACCGCAGTCCACTAAAGTCCTGCACTCTGGGCACCGCAGCTCATTTCGAGAGCTCACAATGCCCAGCAGGCAGCGTTTACAAAACGTGTGTTGGCAAGGCAAGACTTTTGCAGAAGCATCAAGGCGCTCTAAGCAAACAGGACACTCCAACAGATCCAGCAAAGCCGATTCATCCATTTTCCTTGTATTACTTAACGAAAAAACAAATCTTTGCGGAATTTGTGTGTTTTGAGCACTGCAAGGGTATCATGTTACATCCATTCCTCTTCTGACCGTGCTCTAAAATTTTTTGAGGGAAAAAGGCATTAATAAGCTGGAAAAAGAGTCAGCAAGACCATTTTATAGGATGATGTTCATACAAAGAGCAAAATAAGAGCTCACTAGACTAACTCAGTAGATATTTTCAATAAATGAAACATGAATATAGCAACAGCAATCTACACTAAGGTATCTATCTATTTAAAATATTTTAACAACTGCTAACAGCTAAGGTTTTTAAATTCAAGTCCCCATAAATTTCAGTCAGCAATTTTATTTTCTCAAATTATTCCAGAACAAAGAGCTATCTCCAGTACAGCAGTATAATAAAGCTTACTTTTCATAGCTCTCAACACATCAGTCTCTCTGAACATTTGAGATTAGCCTTTTTTCACAACAAGAAGATGGCAAAGGTAACTGCAACGGGGTCCAAAACCACAGAGCCTACACCAACAGGTCATAGCAAGGGGAATTACATTTATGCCAACACTAAGCCAACGGTGAACTACATTTCTACCCTTTCTATGAAAAGTGCTGCAGCACATTACACAGCTCAGCCTTGAAAACAGCCTCCAGCTCACAAGGTTTTAAGCTTACCACAAGCACTGACAAGGGGGTTCATTACAGTGCCGCCTTTAAGAAGCGCTTCAAAAACTATCGCGAAGTGATTTACAGCAGGAAGTGCTACTGCCATATCGTTAGGACAACACGAGCGCTGCGTATGCGGCCACAGAGGCAGGGGCGAGCCTCCAGCCAGCTCCAGCCTATGCAGCGAGGGGCTGGGAAAAGGGAGGGGGGGAAAAAAACACCACTAAAGAGCCCCTCTAAAAAAAACCCATTCTGCGAGAAGTCACACCAGGATGCTTCACGGGCAGAAAAAGGCTTGTTGAGCTCGGCAGTGCCCAGCACCGGGCGAAGTTGAGCGCCTCCCCCCAGCCCCCGCAGCCGCCTGCGGGAGCGGCTCCCCCGGCTCCCTGGGCGCTCGTCCCGCACCTACCTGCTCTCGGGCTCCGCGCCCGGACCGCCTCCCCGATTCACTGCTTCATATTCCCCGGCTCCCCGGGGGAACAGCGACCCGCAGGC
>VZTA01011575.1:23895-36544 GCA_013398855.1 Mohoua ochrocephala
CAAGGAGCCTCCTCATGCTGGGCGGGCTTGTGCGGGGCGAGGGACCCTCCCCGAGCCTCCCCCGGCTGTGCGCCCGCAGCTCCCGGCGTCTCGGTGGGACGCGGTGGGGCCGCGGCGGTTTCGCCCCGGGCGGGTCAGGCGCCGCCGTGCTGGGCGCGGGCAGGGAAGGAGACGGGGGTGCCGTGTCACGTCCATCGCTGCCCTCGGGTGCGGCTGTGCCCCCTCGGGCCCTTGCAGCACGCTTGCGGTGAGGTCGAGTGCAGCGTGTCTGTGGGCATGGTTAGTGCTGGACTTGGCAGGGCTGGATTAACAGTTGGACTCGCTGATCTCAGAGGTCTGTTCCAATCTAAACGGTTCTGTGACAGGACTGCTTGATTAAATAAATGATGCCAGAAAATTGGTGAGTGCCTCTCTTCACACACTCCCCCACGCACACAACCACATACCTCTGTGTTCAGGAGATGATGCACTTGCTTTTGGGTGTTTCGTGTGAAATGCTTCTCTACAAGACTGTGGGAATGAAGGGGGAAGTAAACCCTAAGGTACCTACAAATTACCATAAAACAAAAAGAAACTAAAGCCTGCTCTTTTTAAATCAGATGAGACCCCTTGCCTATGGGTGATGAAAAAGCTAGACAAATGTTTAAGATCCAGTTATTTGTCTTGTCAACTGCAACTCAAAAAGGAAGCAATCCAAAAGCCTATGTTTAGCTCTAGCTTTCAAGTTGACCCGAAGAAATGGCATGAAACTGTGTCAGGGGAGGTTTAGGTTGGATATTAGGGAAAGTTTCTTCACCCAGAGGATGGTTGGGCACTGGAACAGGCTCCCCAGGGAAGTCGTCATAGCACAAGTCTGCCTGAGTTCAAGAAGCACTTGGACAAGGCTCTCAGGTTGTGGTGTGATTCTTGGGGCTGCCCCGTGCAGGGTCAGGAGATGGACTTGACGATCCTTGGGGGTCCCTTCCAATTCAGGATATTCTATAACTTTAAATTTGCTGTCATCCTTACTGAATTCTGTGTATATATAAAAAGCTGCTTTTTTTTTTTCTTTTCCTTTTTCACGCATGGATTGTGTAGGTTTGGATAAGATGATAGAGTGACAGAATTCTGTCTTACTTTCTGGATATGCTAACTTGGTTGTTTCCAATGGTAATGATATTCTCTGATTATTAGGATTTCCAAGTAAGTGCTCACTCATACTGAACGCATCTCTAATATTTTATTTTATTTTTCAGTCATAGTAGTGGAAATATTGAAGCTGCTAAATATGTACAGTTCATTAAGAAATAAGGTTTCCTCCCCCATGAATTCTGGAGTTTAGGAAAACTGATGCAGATGGGTTTCTGGTCTATGTCTGTGCTTTCCAGGGAGTATCGTAACATAAATAGAAGGGTATAAACATCTGATACATAAGAATATTCCTATGTCTCATAGTATTCCTCTATCTTGCCATGTCAGTGCTGTCGCTACAGAAAAAACGATAATCAGTACATTTGAAACAGAGACTTGTTGAATCTAAACCAAGTCTCATCTCACAATTGGATTTCACTTTTGGACACAGCTTCTTCAAAAGATCTCACGGTAATAATTTGCCAGCCTTTCTAGCATAGTTTTGTAAGCAAGACAATTACTGTTGTCTAAACTTAGTTTGCTGCCTAAGGAATGTAAAATATCTATTAAAACAGTAAAGGAATTTACAACACAAGTGGTGTACCAGGGAAGCAAGATGAAAGTTCAGGGTAGCAGGATAAAAAGATTGCCCCGTTATCAGAGCTGGTCTTTGACAGTGTTTTATGTAAAGTCTGTAAAATACTAAATACATTGTGGAATACAAACCAAAGCAGTAAACACTCTGAAGAGTATCAGGTAAATATGTTACTTCCTGAGCAGTAGCTGTAGTTAATTTTCAAACAGATATGATCCATGTAAAAAACTGTGGGGGTGTGCGCAGATGTCTGCCGCTGCCCTCTTACGCATGAAGTGTTTGACTCACAGAGGCTGGAATACTCTGGAGCCAGGACTGAAAGGAACAGGATTGCTGTTACATTGAAGTATTTATTCTTTCTCACTCCCAGCCATAAGCAGGGAATTGCACTCTTTGGACATTATTACGTGAGGAGACCTCACTTGAAACCGTCTCATCCTTATCCACAGTTCATCAGTTCCTTGTACAGCTTTTATTAAATACATGATGCAAAGGGCAGAAATCCATTAAAAACGCAGATTTTAAAGATCAGGCCCTCCAGTTACTCAAGCAGCTGGATTTCTACAATTATAATATCTATTAATATTTGTTTGTATTTTACACATTTTTGGTGTAATGAATTGTACTTCTGACACTGGGTTTCAGGCACAAACTTTTTTTTTTTCTCCAACGTATGTTGTTTCTCTTCATCTGGAAGCTATTGAGTAAAAGAAGAAGCAAAGGACAATAGGAAGAACAGCAAAAGACAATGTCAGATGCAGAAAGAACTGGAAGCACCTATTTCTTTCCTTTCTTCTGTGCCAGCATCCTTGGTGCAGTAAACCCACTGTTCTCTGCACTCCTTCTCTTTTGCAAATACCTTCCTTTTCCTCTCTGGGCCAAAAAGCCTAAAGGTCTCTCCCCATGTCTTCAGCCCACTCTGTTGAAACAGTCACACTTTCTATTTTAACTAAATCTTACTGCAATAATCCCTGTTTCTGGCACGTTTCCAAGTACCCTTAGTTTTTCCTCTGTCTTTAAAATGTGAGACAGTCTATACTGTGCCTGGCTTTGGCTATTTGATAAGCTGGCAGCTCACAAGAAGAGAGAAAGACATCTGCTGCACCCTTTGCTCTACGAGGGACATTTAATATTGGATTTTTTTTAATATGACCACTGTTTTCTAGAAAACCTCTAGAATCTTAATATCTTTCCAAATATTCCATCAGGTTTTGCCAATGAATTATTGGGGAGAGGGGCTAAGAGATCTGCATAGTCATCTGCATCTAGTTCCTTAGGAAATTTAACGGATAAGTAGTATGGGATATTTCAGAACTGCATATTTTTCAACATGGAAATCTTAATAAACATAAAGACTAATGCACTAAGTTTACTAATGCACTAAAGAACAACACCAGATCCAATCTTCATTCTAGTCCTACAGAATGTCCCTGAAGATTATTACCCTTCATGGCCGGGATAATCCATGTGCCTGAAAAAGTTATGTTAGCACCATATATATTTAGAGTAATGAAACAAAACTGAGTGAGTGCCATGTAGAGAAATGCAGGCCTCCAAGAATAAACATATGAAGGCATATTTAATTTATTGGTGAATTCCATCCTGAAAGTCTTCAGATAACTGCAAAAGATAATAAGACTCATGAAACAAGAGCTGTTATGTCCTATCAGAAAGAAAACACAACAGTGTCTTGTGGCAGTCATAGTCTGAATTCGTTTTATTTGTAGGTTCACAAGCATGTTTTTGTTTTGAGCTACATTTTTGTACTAAAATATTTTTAAAGCTTTTTTTTTTTTAAATTTAGTCAGAAAGGATCATGGTTTTTTTTCATTTGTAATGTCCACATTAGCCTGTCTTTCCCGTGCAATATAGATCTCAAGCACAGATCAAAAAGATTAATCTTATTTCCTTGTAAAATGACCCCTGGAGATATGGTGGCGATCCCTTTTCAAAGGCCATGCAAAATTCCCACTGACATCCCTTTAGTGAGAGTTTACCACTGATGGCTGTGCTGATCTTGCTGGCTTTACATTGGCAAGTACAGCACATCGTGAAGGATGGCCCACGGCCAACGTTCTTCAGTCTCTGGTGGAAATGAGCAAAGATGTTCTTCAATGACTTCATTCCTTTTTCATTACAGAGCTGGGTTTTTTTTTTGTGGTTTTGTTTTTGGGTTTTTTCAGGGGGTTAAGAGGAGATTGCGGTTTGGTTTCGCTTAGGTGTCTTGGTTTTTTGGGGTTATTTTCAGTTAGTACCAGCTTTAAATTACCTAGCTCAGTTACTGTTGGCAACTATTCTAGCAGCAAGGAGCTCAGCATGGTTGATGCTGATCCAGTTGATTTGCTGGCAAACTGAGTTTTGTGCTGTCCTTACTGCACTTTCTGGGTTGTGATCTAGTTTTAACTACATCAATGACAAATATACTTCTCAGGCTTTTGCATCCTGCCAGAAGCATCTCTGCAGTTCTGGTATTTGTGAGGAGAGAGTTGGGAGAAATGAGTTGTAAAACTAGAAGCCAAAATGTACTGAAAGCACATCTTTATGCTGTGCTCTAGGCATCCAGCTTTCTGGAGTGCAATATCATTTGTGTATTCGCGTTGTAAACTGGATCTCTCTGATAACATGAATCTGGGCTTGTAACTTTGTACATATTGCTTCTTTGCAATAACTTAATTTGAGTCACAGGGAGGAAATGGGCAATAAAAAAAGTGTCTGTGGCATTAAAGAATAAACATGTTACAACTTCTCAGCGTTTGGGTGAGCTTTTTGTTACAAGACATTCCCACCAGGTTAGTCACAGGAAAACTGCGTTTATGGGTGCTATGATCCCCATAACTGTATCTGAAA
This sequence comes from Mohoua ochrocephala, assembly GCA_013398855.1. Taxonomy (NCBI): domain Eukaryota; kingdom Metazoa; phylum Chordata; class Aves; order Passeriformes; family Acanthizidae; genus Mohoua; species Mohoua ochrocephala. The sequence goes on from VZTA01011575.1 coordinate 28,448, forward strand.
GAAGGTGGATGTCTGGAGACTGGATACTTGGCATGTATATTATTCGACAAAAAAAAAAAAAATTGCAATTTTAGATAGGAGAAGGAGCGTCAGAGGCACTTTTGCATCTGGGCTGTGGAGAGGGAAGGAGGTTGTGGGTTTTGGGAGATGTCTGTATCCATCATGTCAGGTCTGCAATTCCTAGATTCTGCCTTTTGTTATACTTTGTATTTCTAAAAACACTCTACAGCTTCACTCTCCAAAATCCTGTGAGAAGACAAAGCTAGTCAGTAAGTTTCGTGTACAGGGAAGAATTCACAATACTGTGCTATTTTATCTAGAAGGGTCCTTCAGTCAAATTAACCTTCCAAGAGCAAACATCCTTGGCCAAAGCCTTGGGGTCCTCCAGTCAGTAACAGGGTGGAACCTCAGACCTACTCACACTTTCACACAAAATAGATCTTTAGAACATATTAAGTATTCGCTTCAGTCTTTCTAGATGAGAAATTTTCATGTCCACTTAGAGCATAGGCTCTACAACAGGCGATGTAAAGGATTTTATTTCCCCTTTGGGTAACTGCATGACAACATAATGAAAACTCAGAAATTTCTGCAGGTCTTAACAAACACCTTATCCAAAGTGTTTTAGTCTAAGAGAAGTTATTGGAAGTGCATTTACAGAGGAGTAACTCCTAAAAACCACTTGTGCTTTTGTGGTCATGAAAGCTGAAGCGTGACAAATGTGTGGCAATAATGTATCTGTAGTGTGGTTTGTGTGTCTTTTATGATGAGTCCTGCAGTTCCTCCTACTGTCCAAATCAGGCAATCTGTTGAAAAGTACCATAATACCTTCACCTACATCTCTTCTGCAGGGAGAGTTGGTTTGGATTTTGTCCCAGAAGACTCTGTAGCTGTGTTGCACTCTCAGACTTAGGAGCAGGGACTGGTAAGATGCTCCAGGATAAATATGTGACATCTTTCCATGTCACATGGATTCATGATTCATGGATTCATGAATTTCATGAAATTCATGTGTTTTCAGAGCAAAATCTACAAGAAGATTAAATTCTAAACTAAGTTATTTTAGAATTTCGAGTGCTGCAACAGTTTGATAGTTTGCCAAAAAAAAAAAAAAAAAGTTGTCATGTTAGTTCTTAGAGGCATGCTCAGCTAGCTTTTTTTTCAGAGATATTTATTTCCTTAAAATAGCATTTTCCTACTAAAAGTGCCTGCTGGGCAGAGCTGTGTGACAGGCAAGTAGGATTATCAGCATGTTTACTTTTCAAACATCTCTGCCACACTTGAACAGTTCTGCTGTGGTGTCATACATAAGTGATGAGATAGGTTGTGTAAGAGTTTTTGTACTAGGATATAAAAAATTTAAATGTGTTACAGCATTTAAAGTGCACTAACATTTTAATTCCAAACTAGTCCAAGCAATATCCTTATACCAAGGGAAAGCATTTTCTTTGACTGTAGTAGCCCTTTTTGGAATGTACCCTCAGCTCCAAGGAAAGCTGCAGCCCCATTAGCACAAATTAGGCCTCTTGGTTGTCTGAAAGGTACAGAAGCTCCTTTATAGCTTTGGGTCTCTGCATTTCCTAGTACACTTAGGAAAGGATGGAGGCAGAGGTTTGGATGTGATCCCTGTGGCAGCCATGTACCGTGCTTTTGTCCGTGATATCTTGGGAGCAAAAGCAAGGATTTATGATGTAGCTTGACTCTGAAGGAAAGTTTTTAATTACATTGGGATGAAAGTAAGGGAATAAAGGGACAAGTTCCCCATTGATTTTTTGCAGAATCACTATCATTCTGCTACCACAGTTCTTTATAAACAGAGGAACGTAGAAAAAAAGACCCCCAAACGATCTTTGTTCAAAATAAGATTAAGGAAGTGAGATAAATTTATGGAGTATTCATGGCACTACTTTGGGTTTCTTTTAGAAAGCTTGAGACTTGGCTTCTAAGTCAATAAGGACATTGAGACACAAAATGAATTCTCTGAGGCTGCTAGCGCTACAAGGCTATATAATCACTCTGGGCTTGCCAAAGATTTCTCTTTTTTTTTTTTTTTTGAAGATTTGTGTCACTTTCACTCCCACACATCTGGCAAGAGAACTCTGCACTGGCTTAGCTGAAAAATCTTATCTCATAGATCATTACTAGCAATAAATTCCAGCCTTTGTGCTTACTTATATTGTCCCACAGCCTGGAGTCACTGATTTTGTAGAACTAAGAATGTGGGCTGTAAAATATTTACTCACTAGCATGCCCCCACCACCAGAAAAAAACCCCAACCCCCAAAAAACCATGCCATGCCTCAAAACCAAGCCTCAATCTCTTTCGTTGTGAAGTCAGCTTTGAAAATGTAAATCACATAAAACTGGCTCTCAGGGCCAAAGAAAACAGGCAGCTGGATTCCATCCCCCAGCTAAGAATCAGCCCTTAAATACCTCTTAAATAGACACTTTATATGAGCTATAGTCAAACTAATTTTCAAGTAATGTTTTCCCACGTGTCCCAGAAAATGCGAACAGCAACTCCGTGTGTGGATGGACCGGGGCACTGACGATAGCTAAGTGTGCCAAAACCCTGCAAACTGCTAATGCAGTTCTACCACAACTCTTCTCTAAGGTCACACCTGTGCTAAAAAACTGATGTATTTTTAATCCACGTCACAGTCCTTATATATAGCTAAGGCAGCTGTGCTCTAAAGAACTGTCAGCAAATGGCCTCTGCTAGGTCTTTTCCTGCATGCTAGTTCACATTGGTGAGCATTTTTTTCTGGTATTATCTTCTGGAAGCATTCTTATTAATGGGCTTTATTGTGCTGATCCTTTTCTATATGACAGGCAGGGGGAACATGAAGGCAGGGTTACCTCATACCTGGAAGGCTTGGCAACTTGTGGCAAAAAAGACTGGCAAGATAAGAGAAGGTAAGACGAACGAGACAAGGACTGGCACAGATGCATTTATCTCTACAGGTTAAATTAAATAATATGCTGCGAAGGAACAATTCCTGGTACTAAACTACAGATCTCCAGTTCACCAAGCTGTTTCCTGGAGTAGAATTAATCCTACTATTAACAAGCAGGATCAGAGTCAGTAATGACCAGCAAGCATTGCTGGGTAGCAAATGTATTCTCTGGGTGTGGGGGAATATGGTATGGAGACACTTGAGGTGCAACACACTCTCATATCTCTGTATTCCTCATGATCAGATTTCAGAGGAAAAATTGGCAACTGGCATATAATAAAGCCAGAATATTTTCCAAGAGTCACAACAATCCTTCTTGAGTAGCTTACCCCAGCAAAAACGTGGCAGAATAACCAATCAGGTTATAATGAACATGAAATGCCTTCCCCTTTGTTTTCATAGGACAAATTAATGTTTTGACTCTAGGTAGTGTTGCATAATATGAAACATAGTCGTTTTAAACAATATACCAGCATAATCCAGGAACAAGCTGTAACTTAATTTTTGGCATTTTTATTTTCAGTTTCCCCAGTGGCTGTTAGTGAGTCCATGGAAGTGTTTTTTAATCAGTCCTCATACACATTCACATATCCAGCCATCAAGATTGAGGTTAGTGCATTACAGCTGTTGCGGAACCTTAACTTACTTGCATTGACTTTAGGAGGATTAAGTCAGAAACAATACTATTTTAATGCCATTTTTTTGTATTTACTTGGCAAATACTCTTGCCAATTTAAAGTTTCCCATGGGAGGTGTCAAGAGGTCACTGAAATTTTCCTGGACAAGGGAGAGAGAGTGGTTGAAACCATGGCCTCCCTGCTGCTTCCTTCAGTATTTTTCTTCATGTCATTAGCGCCGTACTCAGCCCTTTCCCCACAGCTTCCATTAGAAGAGGGAGTGAGCAAACATAAAAATGTTAGTGAGAAATGGAGGCAACAAACATAGAAAAGGCTTCCCTGCTGTTTTATTTGGCTACTTCTAGACCTCAGTAACAGTAAACTTAGCCACAGAAAATAAGTATAGAATATATTGTCTAGTATGCACAAAAACTCCCAAATGCTTTTAGTGCATTTTTTCCCCAGTTCATTCTATTATTCTATCCAATCTTCTGGCCAACGATCACAAAGCCTTCTGACCTCTCTGTTATCCTGTGGCAAGAAAGTACAGTTCCCTAAGGCTGCAAAAGCATCAAGAGTTGGATTTCCAGAAATGAGATACCTGCAATTTCCATGACCATCAGTGTAGCTGTGAGCAGCATATTCTTCAGACACCACTGAGACAGAAACGCAGAATGGAGGGATAGGGGACACCTCACATCTTACAGGCTTGCCAGTCTTCTGAATTTCAGCTGCAAATACCTGAGCTGAGGTATCATAGATAGCTTTGTTAAAGCTAGTGACTGTAGGAAGTGATCTGACCTGTGTCATACTATGGATTAGTGTGTTCCCTCTAACAAGCCCCCACGGCTTATTGTGTGATAAGCCACGCAACTGCAGAATTGGTAAATTATTTCAATTATACATTTCGCACCTTTTTAACTGCTGTAAGGCAGAATAAAACATCTGTGGGGATTTTGCCAGCAAGTGAAAACAAAAACAGTGCTAAGTAAATACATTGCAACTTGATTAATGCATGATAAACATTATAGGCTACACAGCTTTTGCTCCTCAGCAGGCCTATTTCACATTGTATGTTCATACATAAATTTCTCTTACTAACACTGCACAAGCAGTCTGGCACCATCCTTGACAGATGAGCTTTAGGAACTGTTACGAAGTGGTTTAAGTTATAGCTCCATCTGTTATATCCCATCCTTCTGATGGAGATTGTGTTCACTGTGGCAGAATAAGCAGAATGGAAGACGTGTTCATATCCTCACCAACTGCAGCTCGGAGTCTGGTGCCTTGGCTCACACCCATCTTCTCAGCAGTTTAATCAATGACGCTCTGCTTCGTGCCCAAGCACGAGGGTGGGCGAACATTTCCTTCTGCTGGTCCTGATAATCAGCAGCAGAGGGAAAGAACAGACTGTGGTGAACAGGAGAAGCTTAACAAATCACAATGGGATCTGACTCAACCTTTCTTTAATTTTACTGGGAGGAAGGAGGCCTTGTGACTGTGCTCATCCCTGCTCCACTATTGTATGTATGGCTAGAGACTGGGGGTTGTGGTGGAAAGTCTGCCCATTATGGATCTGAACAAAGGAGTTACTACAGTATCACTGCGTGGTTAACAGAGCTTGTGGGCCAGGACTGAACTGTGCTGCCTTTCCCACCTGGCAATGTTTGACCTCAGGGTCTGTGGAGTCAGAATTCACTGAAGTTTCTGGACAAACAGGATTGTCCAATGTAGAGAAAGCAATAGTGGTCTGAGGAAAGGTGACAAAGAAGTATTAAGTGAATACAGTGAGTTAAGTTATTCAGAGCATTGTGATCATTAACTGATGTACTAAAGTCCATGGTGGAATTGGATATAGAGGTCAGTGCAATCAGGCTTTTCCCCAGCTGGAAAAAAAGTGCTATATTACTAAGCTAAAAATCACATCGGGGATGTTTTAGTGCTATTGAAATAATTCTCACATATGTAACAATAAATACAGATCTACTAAATAAGGCTTTAAAACTACTGAGTATAAAAAAATAAAATATACTCATATTTCTTACAATTAAAAGACATAAAAAGCATGTCCAATGTTATGTCCAAATATACTCCCTTGAGAAGCTCAACTGTCGTAGACTTCATCTTTTAGGTTCCTCTTACAATGTTTAAAGAAAAGGATTAAGATACTCCAAATGGTTATGTAAGTTATCAAAATTAACGTCAATGGGAAAGGATCAATTAAATGTGCCATAATAATGGCAAATTAGTTGCATTTTATTTCTATCTTGCAGACATCTTTATCAAGAATTTTTACAGATTTCCAGAATAAATGAGGATGGAAAAGACCTCTTGAGATCAAGTCCAACCTTTGACTGAGTATCACCATGTCAACTAGGCCATTGCAGCAAGTGCTATGTCCAATCTTTACTTAAACACTTCCATACAAAGGAAGAAACAGAATGTAGAGGAAATATAACAGCTACAGCAGTTTATAAAAAGCAGTTTTAAGCAGGGCTCATGTTGGTAGAGCTCCACAATAGACAGTTCTGGCTCATCATTAATGGCACCTCAGGTTTTCTGTCCTTTCTGTATCCCCATGAAATCAATCACTTCAGAAAAAAGCTACATACCTGAGTTTTGCAAAACTTCTCTGACAGCATTCAGAATGCAATCAGAACTCAGAAATTCTAGCAGCAATAAAACGAACAACAATAAGAACATTTGACTGCTGATGGGGAAGTCAATAGGAGGAAAGTATGGCATCCCTGAAGTATTGCTTGAGATTTAAACATTTTTAAGAGACATAGAACCACAGTCTTTTAGCCTAAAATTTAAATTTAAGGCAGTTTTATTCTATATCAAGGATACAGCCAAAATGCATACTTCATCCCTTCCCCTGGGGAAGAGATTACTGTCAGGACTGTGTGCAGGATACAGCAAAAATTAGGGTATGTCAGAGATCTGATTGGTTCTCTTCTCCTCAGAGCATGCCTGCATCAGCTCAAGCCACAGTCCTATTTAAATCTGAACTGTATTTTTTCCTGGCTGACTACAGTCCCTAAGGGAACATCCATCAGCCAAGCAGAAGTGAATCATGCAACACCCCAGCCTCACACTTGATACAGTCAACCTCAGGGATGACTTGTGAAAGAACTGTCACAGCCATCCTGAAACTAAGCAAATGCTACCTCGTTGGAGTTTTCCTACAGTGCAACCAGCCCGTGGCTTTGGCTTTTGTTGTGCAGCTCATGCGAAAAAACTCTCCAAGTCTTTGGCTCTGTGAGTTCTCCAAATTGTATTGTTAAAAAGAGAGTGAATGGAATTGGCTAAATCCCATCTCAGTTTAAAAGTGTCTTGGAAATAAAATCTGGAAGAGTGCACCAGATCAGAGGTGTTAAAGGCAAGCAATTTAGGAGCAGCAGCTGAACTCATATATATATACACACATATCCACACACATACACATATATATACATATACATATATACATGTCTCACGAGTAACTGAAAATTAATATATCTTTATGGAAGCAGCTCAATTAAAGCTTTAGTTGATGAGGAAGTGTTTTTAAGACTCTTGCACAAGCCAACCATTCTAAGTGCTACAATTTGAATTGATGAACTCATCAGCTCAGCTGGAAAACATATCAACTTGGAAAAGCATCTGAAGCATGAATTGCATTAACACACAAATTTAATTTAAAGGAAGCTCTTTATGGGTTTTAAAACTACTACTTAAACTCTACAAATTGCTCCATTTAAACTGCTATGATAAAAATGGCAAAAAAATGGTTTAGGAATGGCAACCATTGGTTTCTATTTTATGCTAAATTTGAGTCTACATGGTTCATGAATGAACAAATGGTAAAATAAGGCTTGAGAAAGCACACAGTTATTTGAAAAGAAAAACATTTAAAAGGATTGAAAAGTTAAATTTCTATATTTGTCTTTGGTTTATCACAGCTAATAAAATTATGTAGAGTGTAGCTTTACTTGAGCTTTGATGTGGTGCTTTCAGTAGAGACAGAAGTCAAATCAGTAATTTAGTCAGGGGCATGCTTCTACCCCAGATCTGGCAGAGGGGAAGATTATACAGAGCCCAACCATACGTTACAACTGTGCTAAAAGTGTTGTATTTTATTTAAATTTGTATCTAGTCATTTGGGGGAACTGGACATACCATGGCATAAAGCTACTAGAGAGCATCCAAAGGAGGGCTACAAAGATGGTGGAGGACCATGAAGGGAAGTCGTATGAGGAGCAGCTGAGGTCACTTGGTCTGTTCAGCCTGGAGAAAAGGAGATTGAGGGAAGACCTCATTGCAGTTACAACTTCCTCGTGAGGGGAAGATGAGGGGCAGGCACTGATCTTTTCTGTGGTGACCAGTGACAGGACCTGAGGGAATGGCCTGAAGTTGTGTCAGGGACCTTCAGGTTGGATATTAGGAAAAGGTTCTTCTCCTGGAGGATGGCTGGGCACTGGAAGAGGCTCCCCAGGGAAGTGGTTACAGAGTGANGTGACTGCCAGAGTTCAAGGAGTGTTT
>VZTA01011576.1:0-11268 GCA_013398855.1 Mohoua ochrocephala
ATGAGGTCCTCTCTCAGTCTTCTGTTCAGGCTAAGCAGGCCCAGTTCCTCCAGCCTTTTCTCATCAGTGAGGTGCTTAAGTTCCCCAGTCACCTTCATGGTCCTCCACTGGACCAGTTCCAGGAGTTCCATGTCTCTCCTGTCCTGAGGAGCCCAGAACTGGACATAGCACTCCAGATGTGCCTCACCAGGGCTGAGTAGAAGGGCAGGGTCACCTCCTTCGACCCACTGGCAATGCTCTTCCTAATGCACCCCAGGACACCATTGGCCTTCTTGTCCCCCAGGGCACGGCTGGTCCATGGACAGCTGGTTGTCCACCAGCACCCCCAGGACCTTCTCCCCAGAGCTGCTTCCCAGCAAGCTGGCCCTCAACCTGGGTTGGTTCCTGGGGTTATTCCTCCCCAGGTACAAGATCACATACAGAAAACTACAGAAATCCAGCATTTTGTAGTCTGTGGGAAGTTTTATTTAGCTGATTAAATAAACTTGCTGCTCTGGGTTTTTGGGCAGTATGTTTGCACCCAAAATTTAAACTAACAGGGATTCAAGTACATAACAGCATTACAACAGCATGCAACGCATGCATGGCTTTTCCACCACAAGAAGACCATCAGCAAAGGGCTGAATTTGTTTTCAGTCAGGGCTATCATGGCCCTAAACATACGTGTGGCCCTTTAAGAGATCTCTGGATAAGATAAATGTTTCAGAGGGAATAAACTGGAGAGATCAGATAATGATTTTAGTGTTAGAGAGGCTTAAGGTTTTAGCATTAGAGTAGATACAGAGACCACAAATAAAGGATTATAATTATGAAGCATCATAATGGAATTGAGCAATGTCAGAAAATGCCTTAAAAATCAAGACAATATCATAAACTATGAAACTGAAAATGGATTAACCTGCCTTTTCGGTCCATGATTTTACAATCCTTTGCAAATTTTGCTTGCCAGTAACAGTATTTAATTTTTAACCTGGTTAAATCTGGTCTGCAATTCTAATTCCAATCCAGCCATTTGGGAGCTATTTTGTATTGCCTTGCAAGTGTTTTTTTCTCTCTCTTTTTTTTTTATCTTCTGCAAAACCCAGCAGGTAATTCAAGACGGAAATTCACTTTGGTTACCTATTTCCCTGGGCTGCAAAAAATGCCCTCCCAAAACTAACAGGTTTCTAAGTGCATATAAAGACTTATTATTCATTAACTATAAAAATCTAAAATCAAACAAGAAGTTATTAAGTTTTTTCTCTTCTCAGTTCTTCACCGTTTGTTGGACACCAGTTAGTGAGGACACACATAATGGAACAGTGTCTGAGTTGTTACTGGTGTGAATTTGCTGAACTCTGTTGCATTCAGTAGCCCTGTAACAATCATCCCATATGAGAAAAAAAACCCCAATCTTTCCATATAGATTATCTGTTCAATGCTTTTGCTTTTATCTGCATAGTTAATTTTTGCAGAGGTGAAATCTATTGATTTTAAACAAGGAAATAGCCATCATTCATGCTTGTTGTCTTTCTTAAAGCTGAAAACACATCACCTGGAAAACACACTTTGAAATAACTCTGCCCTTTTTTACATCTGGAAACTCTACTGGGATCAGTTATCTATAGTTATCAGGTTCACATTTCTTTTCGCTTTTTTTCGGAATAGGGTAAATTTGAACACTCTGAATAATTTAAGAGTACATTATCATTACAATTTAGAGGCAAACCAGAGGGGGGATGCACTATAGAGCAGCCAATACTGACATCATGTCTCAGCAGTCTAGGTGGTAGCTTATTGATCTTACTGTACATAGGAGACCAGGACTTGATTTCCCAGATCACCAGTTGAGAATTGAAACACGGGGTAATTAGCAGCCAGCTTTCAGATCTCAGTTTACTGAGCAAGCAAGTTAGAATAGCTCTCTCCTGGGAAGATGGGAAAACAAGTGAAGGAAATCAGAGGAATAGTTTCTGGATTGCGTCTCAGGGAAAAACTAGCAAATCTGATTTGCAGTGTCCATGGCTGAATTTCTACAATTTATGGCACTAGGGAATACTTATTGTGAAGGCCATAAACTTAAAAATTCCTGCACTTGTGCCCTGACAAATATGATTTCATGCGGCTGTAAACATCTTCTTTCCGGGGTTACTTTATCACACCAAGACAGATCAGAATTACTTATTTGTGTTGACTGCAGCAGTACGCCAGGATTCCTACCACCAAATATTCGTGGGAATGTTTGACAGCTGCTGCCTGGCAAAGTCCAAGGCAGTGATTCACTTCTTTGTTTTCCAGAGCTTCTCTGGGGCTGAAGTTTGTGCGCCCAGGTTGCGCTTCACTGCCTGTGAAAATTCAAAGTGCCATTTGGGAGCCCAGCCTTATTGAAGCTTTTGGAGGTTTTGCCACTGACTCACTGGAGGAATTTCCCCATAGTTTACAGAATCATATCAGAAAACATTTTGTTTGTTTGTTTGTTTGTTTCCTCTGTCTTACAAACCAGACCTGACTGGCCCTTACAGTAAGCCACAGGACCAGGATGACCCTGCATCTTTAAAACCACAACTCATTACTACAAAGTTTGCCTTCACAAACCGAGAGATAAGCAAAAAGCATCTTCAAGCCAGTTCTAACTGGTAGGTTGACCCACCAATGACTGTATTTGCTGGATCCTCTGAAAACAAAGTCTATTAAATGGGAAAGTAATAAAATAAGGAAATCACATGCATCATTTTAGCCTTGTGATCTTTGGGTTTGGTGCTTGTTTTGGGGTTTCAGGGACTTTTTTTTCCCCCCCTCAAGATGTATATTGGTAAATCATTTCAGAGCAACTGTGAGTTACAGGAGGAAAAGCGTATTTTTGAAGTGTTCTCAGTTTATGAGATTTCTCGCACTGCCTGCTTGCTTGTGCTCTCTACTTCTGAAGCTCTGCATCTCTGTAAATTCAGCCAATTATATTTTGATGCATAAACACTTGCCTGATTGCTCTGCATCCTCATTTGCCTGTGTGATGGATTAAATGTATGGCAGCTGTCCCCAGAGGCCATCCTGAAAAGAAGATGTTGCAACTCATGAGTTTATCCAAGTGAATAAAACTGAAAATATCTCATAAGTACACAGAAAATGATTTTTTAAAAATGTCTTGTTAGTAAAGAGAGATTAATATGCCATAGTATCTGCCAGATAGGGGAAACTCCTTAAAATACCTGAGCCCATTTTAAAAATGTGGAAGTTGGGACATGCATTGTGTACTGATAGCAGAGTGTCACCATGGACACCAACAGAGAAAAGTCAAATATGATGAAAGAGAGAAAAGAGAAAGAGAAGATGTAGTATCCATGACAACGAGTAGAAAAGAGTAAGACTTGAAAAAGTTGAAATCCCCGTGTTTGTCTGTATTATTAAAATGAAATTTGCAAAGTTAGATACACACACAACATTACTTCTGTGTCGCTGGATTTTGTGCAAGTTGTCGGTGTCAGGCGGGTACAGAGGAGGTTCAGATGGTGCATGGATCTCTCCTGTTGTTTTTGGATATCCCTGGAGTGATTTGTGGGACACCAGACGGCAGCTGGATGCACAGGGCAGATGAGATCCAGTTCTCTGTATGTGTACATGTGCACATACATAAGCCTGCCCTCAGTCTGAATGTCTGCACTGGGACATTGCACATGTGTGTAACTGCCTGTAAATTCAGTATGATCTGAAGTAAAACAATGTGGGATGCAGGGATGAACCGAATGGACTAAGAAATCCTGTTTTCTTCTCACGTGACAGGAGCTTTCCTTTTGAAGCTGGAGTGTGCAGTGTGAAGCACGTGCAAGGGACAGAGAGAGTGACAGAAAAAGTGATACCTAAAGCCCAGAGGAGACTGTACATTTGTGTCTCTGTGAATTATTTTGGGCAGCTCTCCACACGCACAAATGGAACTGGTTTGCATTTGCTACATCATATTTGATTCTACCTTTTGGAGCTCTGGCATGTAGTCCATGTGATGTTGTAATGCCCTCCTGCAGGGTTTTGAGGCTCGAATTGATGTAATAGTGAATGTATCACTGCAGAATTTATCTCCTAAAGTGCAACTCTTAAGTAGAAGATGTTTTTGTGCAAGTAGAAATAATGAGATTTTTCTTTTTTTTTTTTTTCTTTTTTTTTCCACATTACACTCCATGTCATTGTAGAGGTACTTATAATTATTTAGTAAGAAAAGGTTACATAAAAATTTGCTGGTGCAGATGCTGTTCTCTTATGTTCAGTGAGAGCTTGCATCCTCAAACAGCATGGAACATGAGAACATTTTTATTTAAATTCCAACTGTGTCCCTTCAAAAGCTAGATCCAGTACTTTAAGTAGATTTAAGATACTTCTTAGTACAATTTTCGGAATATTTTTGATGTATTTTATAGTCCAGTGCTTATGTGTCCACATGAGCCTGCAAAAAAAACCTAATGAAAAACCATTTAGACTTGGTTTTGTATACCAAATGCCTTAATTTGGACAAGTATCTGCCAGTGTGATTTGAAATGTCCTGGAGAAGAGGAGTACTCTCTGGATGAATTTTTCACGGAGGGATTTTTGGGACAAGAAAATGAATATCCAGAATAAGCAGCTAAGCAGAGACAGAGGGGAATTGTGCCGGGACACGAAATAGAAGGAATCTTTCTTTCCAATAACAGGCTTTTCCCTGTGTTTGGAATGCAGATGAAATCAACGTGGCTGTATTTGTGGTCATGCTCCAGCATTACTAATTAGATCAGGATAGTTCCCAGAGGAGAGTGATTTTGGTTAACTGTTAAGACAGAGCGCAAACAGAGCAGAAAGCTTTGTTCTGAAAAGCAATGGGAAAGCTTGTTTGGTTTCTGTTCCATTTTGGACCCTAAGATCTGAAATGCATGGTAGCACCTCTTTGAAAAGGGAAGGAATAATTCAACCCGGTGAAACAATAGAATTCTGTGCTTAAAAATAGCTTTCCACATTTCATATTTTAATTAGTGATTTAAAAGCAGACGGGTGTCAGATAAGCGTGGAAGTGTAATTAGTACTAAAGGGAAAGCAGACATGGAACACAGGAAATAATTTTATTCATCATCTTGGTTTGGAAAAATTTCCTGGTATCTAGAAAAGCAGATGAGAACTATTTCTTCTTTGTTTTTATAAATAACACTTCTATCTTTTCTCTCTGTGTGATGTTCAATAATTTGCTAAAAGTTTCTCATATAGTGGGGCAAAATCTCAGCAGCTGTAAATTATAATGTAACTTATAATAACTTTAGTACTGCAAATGCAGTTCACCCTATTGATTAATTTGTTATTCTGCAAATAATCCCAGTTTATATTATTAATTTTAATATAAAATTTAAATTTTAAAAGGCAAACAGATACACTTATAGCACGGATACAATATATAGAATAGGTGTATTTTATTCCTCTGTGAACTCGCAGTTCCTTGCATTGCAAAACTTGACCTTGTCCCATGGCACTAGAAATCTAGTGGAAAAACCCACCCAAGAGCACATCTGAGGATGTGATCAGACTTCCTATTCTGGACGCAGCTGAGCAGCTTCCTAGATCACTGACTTGGGTGGTTTGTTGCTGTCTCCTCTGTACCCTCTGCCTTTGTAAGGCAGAATTTATCACCCTTTGGATCTGACAGCTTAACTATGCATCTGCTTCCCTCTCATCCCATCTGTGGTTTGTTGTGTTGTATTTTTTTTTTTAAACTCAGCCCCTTTGACAGAACTGGAGCAGGCAGAGACTCTGCTGCAATACCAACTGACCTGCAGCAGTTGCCTTGTGAGGGGAGCAACAAGCACCTGAGGTCGAGCCATAACCCCTTAACCCAGAATTTGCGAAGTGAGAGCTCTTTCTTTGGCCGAGTTCATCAAGAGAAGGGGGAACTGAAACAGTGTGATGTGTCCTTTGCATTATGCAGAGTTATGACACGTATGTATTACAGAGTGTAAGGCACGAGGATCAACCTCTAGACAGCTAATTCTGTATGCCAGAGTAATTCTTAATTTATGGTCTTCCAGGATAGTACAAAATGGATCACAAGGCCTCAGCCAACTAATAAAAAAAAAACAAACAAACCAAAACTAAAGGAAGGCTGCTGAAGCAAAATGTGTTTTGTATTCTCATCTGCTGGCTCAGAAAAGCAGATGTAGACCTGCTGCTCCTGTAAATGCGAAATGAAGCTTAGGAAGCAAGTAGCTTCAGGACAGCTGTAAGAAATGCAGTGTGAATGAGTTTTTGAGTGGGTTTCTATGAATTCTCTAGTGGGAACTCAAGCTGCTATCCCTTTAGAAATTTTCAAGTTATGTCGATCATCCAAACCCCAAACTATTGGATTTTCTCTTTTTTTTTTTTTTTTTTTTGGGTGGAGGCGGGAGGGGAAAAATGGCTTTCTGTCAAAGTTGAATCCACACTGAAACGGGGAATTCTGCAATTAATTACCAAATTATATTGATTGCCAAATATTATTTCTGTGGTCCAGCAGACATCTGCAGGCAATTTGAAAGATTCAGGTTCAAGTACTCTCTCAAGTACAAATGAATTTCTTAATTGATAAAATTCTTTCTTAGCTAATCTGTTCCATTTGGTCGGCATGGTTAAATAATACTTCCCTCTGTGGGTATCTTGTGAAAGTATTTGTAACTGTTGCGTGAAACTGCAAACAGTTTTGCAGTTTCACACAGCAGTTACAAATACTTTTACAGGATATATTTTTAAAAGTGCTTCCCTCTTTGTTAGAACTTTTGCTTTTCTAGAAACTGGCAAGAATGTAAAAAAATAAGAAAATTATATCTTAATGTAAGGTTTAAAAACCTCACCACAAACTTGCTGAAGTCACTGAAAATTATCCTTCTGATTTTCAGCAATATTCATCATACATCTTGCAGTACCTCTGCAGCAGCACACTTTTGTTCTTGTTGTTTGACTGCAGAGATGGCCACAGTTCAGTGAGGTAGATAGGCCAAAAGAGTATAAAATTCATGTGTGTTGGCAGTTATGTGGAGAATACAAATCGTGGGCATTAAGTGACTTAAACATGACACTTCAGTGATCCAGAATTTGAGTGGCGTTCGCCTTGTGAAGAGGGGCAATTTCACCCAGAGTTTTTAATGTGTTTCCATTTATCATTATCAAATTATTTGCCATTGTTAAAAGAAATGGCTGTCACTACTCAAGCTTTGAAATCCAACCATTTATTAGAAACACTTGATTTTAATATCAATGATACAACAGTGGTTGTTCTGAATGCAGCCAGTAACGACCGACTAATTTGAATTATATCTTAAAAAGAAAGATTTGGTGAATGTAAGAGCATGAAAAGGTTTTTTTGTTTTATTACCTGAAAACCATTAATTCCTCCACAGTTTCCTTTCTAATCAGAACACAGCACGGCTTCTGATGAAAATAATCAATTTTTTTTTTAGCAAGTGTTAATAGACAGCACTGAGAAGTGCAAGAAATGATTACAAGACAGAATGGAATGAGATTTTTTTGGAAAACTGTCATATAGAGTATCAGCCTGTCTCTGAAACAAGAATGTCTTTCAGGTATCAGGTAAATGATGTCATACATTCCAGAGCCACTTTTTCGCTGTCAGGTATTACAAATGAGTCTCCTTCACAGTTTTCAATGGAAAAAAGAAATAATATCCCATGTATTGACACTTGCTTAAGAATATGAATGCTGCAAAACTGCATTTTTCACAGGAAAGGCTGGGATACAGTGAGGCAGGCAAAGCTTCAGGACTCTCCCCTCCTCCATGAATGATTTTGTAAACAAGTGTTTCCTGTGTCAAAACAAGCAGTATCTGTCACTCATGTGGCAGTCACATTGATTATTTTCTGTTCATGTCACCATCCATATTTATTTGCCCATATTTTTAAACCCAGTTAAATATACCAGCTACTTGGCAATGAAACTGCCTTACCTTGCCAGGTGTAATGGGCTTTTGGCTCATACAACAATAGTGAAAGTCAAGAAAAGCCCTCTGGGTTTTGCAGTACCATAGCAGAGAAATCCTGGTTTTCATCCCGTGAAAAAAAGGTGTATCACAACAGAAAAAAACCCCTCTTAAAATTCAAGTAGCAAAGTAATTAATCCAAATGTATTCCAATAAATGAATTATAATATGCTAATACCAGCAATATAATTTTTCTAAGTAAGGAAAACTGTGAAGTATTTTAATTTTGATTCCTTTATGAAAATATGACTCCGCACACCTGTGCATTGAGGAAGTTATTTCAGGATCCGGGGTTAGAGGTGTAGAAGGGGTTTGGTATGATGTGCCGTGTAGTACATGTGTGTAGAGATAAAAGCACACGCTGAGCTCCTGCAAATTACTGTGCCCTGAGCAGGGAGGAGGTGACCTGATGAGGTTCCTTCCAGTCTCAATCATCCTATGGCCCTTGATAAAACCAAAGCTTAAACCCAAGAAATTTAGGTGAAAGAGGCCACATTATTCAGGGACAGAATATCTTTTACCAGAATTGCTCAGTGGCTGAGGTTTCAGTGGTGGCAGCTCTTTTATCTTTAAAAGCTAAGTGGGAAAGTTTAACCTTTTATCGGGGTTTCACACAGAGTGGCCTTGAAATTGTGTAACATTTCCTAAAAAGTCTCAGACAAACTGTTCTTTCCTCTTCTTCAACAGAAGAAAAATTGTGGTACAAGAGAACTGTAATTCCAGCACCTGATATATGACATTTCTCTAAGCACTTTCTCCAACACTCCCTCTGAATTCAGCTCTACACATGAAAATTCTCCACATGAATTAATTGATTTTGATGTTTCTTTTGTTATGAAACATGAAGCTTCTGTAAGAAGAACCTTCTGTCACAGGAATTCTAGCAAGTGTGGGAGAGGAAAAATGGAGCTTAGTCCAAGAAAGCCATACAAGTGTTAACAAGGTAAAATTTTGTGTAAAATCCCTATCTTTATGATAAATGATAAAATTTCTATTTGCTTCATTGACAATACAATTTCACCCCTGTTTTTTAGAGAAAATTCTTATATTTAAAGTGTCCCTATAAGTATTCTTTAAGATTACTTAAAGAGAGCATTAACATCGGGAATGCAGCAGAGACACCTTCACTTGGTAGGGAAGGCATTTTTCAAGGATGCATTTATCCAAATTAAGCTTTTGTTCAAGATGACTTTAATATTTTCTGAAAACTTGAATTTCTGAAAGTTAAAAGCTCTAGTTTAAAAAGCAACTCAAGTGTTCCAAAGGTGAAACCACTCAGGTTTGCTGAAAAATGTTTGCTTTAGGAAAATTCACCTTTGGGTATGAATTGCCATGGTGAAAAATACTTGAGACTACCAACTCACCAGCTAATTTAATTTTTTTTTTCAGCTTGCACTTTTTTTTCTTTTAACATATTTGCACTGATTTTTTTTTTCCTTTAAAATTTCAGCAGAGAGATAAGAGCTAAACTGAAGAGGAGGTTTGAACATTATCATTTGAGATTGAGAGGTCTGAAAGAGAACATATGGTGTTACCTCAGCTGAGATAACAGTGCTTCTCTACCAGGATTTTTATCCTGTCTGTTAAGACCTTTCTGCGTGTGTGTGCTTCAGTTCTTCGCAACACTGATATTGTTTACCTTTTTTTGAGTTACACTTCCAAATAAAGTGGGTAAAAATATTGGCTCTTTCTCCTTCCGCCAATTGCAAATGAACTTAAGCCCTTCCCAAGAGAGAACTTCTCTCTCCAATGGATTTAAAATCAAATTTGCCTCTGAAAATACAACACAGATGTACCAGGAATGCTTTTTCTTGTTTGCTGTTGTTTTGTATTCACTCTTCATATGAAGAGGTTTAGCTCCAATGAGACATTGAGGAGAAACTATATTTAGTTTCCCTTTTAGAATATAAATCATGTTATTTTTCAGTGAATCAAAACAAAATCGAGACAGAAGTTCTAGCAAATAATTCCAGTTTATGGCTGTTAATTATAGAAAGCAAAATACTGAGGAGTTTTTGTAGATAGGACTATTTTAGGTGAAAAAGTGTAAATTATGAAAGTAGGAATAAGTGCAACAAATCTTTCCTGTCTTCTTTTCATTGCTTTTTGGACCATTGAAAAAAAGCCCAAAACAATCCCCTCCTAATTAATGCTTTCAGGTAGTATATTGATTTGTTAGTTAGTTGTTACAAGAATCTGTCCCAGTTGCTAGAATCTGCTACCGGCTCAGGTCCTTTCCAAAGGACTGTAAATCAATGCAGCTCTTCATGGGAAGGAACTTTTCAGGATGAGTTAACAAGAAGAGATGTAGAGCTGATTTATTGAAGTGTGGAGTTGGCTTCACAGCCAAAATCACAGGGCTGGTGCCAGTTACAGAACTCCTCTCAGCACAGTTAATTTCACCCACTAAAATGTTCATTTTTCACCTTTCATTTAGGTAACATCCCATAGACTGAGATCCTCCAAGTGAGATTTACATTGCAAACTTATAATAAGAAGAGTTAAGATTATTTCAGTAAGCTCAGTGGTCTCCCATTGTAGTGCAGAAAATGAAGGAGAAAATTAGTGTAGTTATATTAAAAAAAAATAAAAATAAAAAAAAAATCTGTTGCATTCTGGGAGGAAACGTCAATAATTGTGGTATTGTCTTGCCTCTTGTCCTTCTGTCCTCTTGTCATATAGAAATGGGGATAAAGCCTGAGTAATAATGAGAAGATGAGAAAACAATTATTCTGAATTAGGTATTAATGAAAAGAGTTTGCCTGAAGTATTTGTCTCAATGATAATGGTGTCAACTGATTAATCACACCATTCAAACAAGTTTAATTTAGAGATAGGTTTGAAGAACTCATCATGTGTCACAGGAAACCACAAGCATCACAAATTCATGGAAACATTTCTGGGCCACACCTCGACAGTGGATGTGTAAATTGAAGACCTGATGGGGCATGAGTTGAGTTAAAAAATAGGTATTTTCCTAAACCTCTTTCTAGTGTCAGTATTCTCTGAACTTCTTTTATTTGAAACTTTAGTGGTATAGCAAAAAAGAGTTATAGCTCTTATATAAGCTACCTATCAGTCACAAGGATAAAGGTACTAATTATAGTAAATTGTGTAACATTCCCAATACTACTTTTTTCTCTCACTTATAGATTTTCATGAGATGGTAAATATTGAAAAACTTCAAATTTTTGATATAAGGAGCAGCTGCTGAGTAATACATCCTGAATTAGCCAGTACAAAGTGTACATCCCCATAGCTATTGATTCAGTCTCTCTACAAACTCAGTCCATTATTTCTGTATAACCACGAATGAA
>VZTA01011577.1:0-18941 GCA_013398855.1 Mohoua ochrocephala
GTAAATTTTTTTGTAATTTTGTAATCCATAGGCTAAGAAGAATCCTGGAATGAATGTTCTAAGCAATGCTACATGACAGAATGTGGGATAGATGAATAATAATAAATTATGATACATTGGCCCTCAACTGAGGCTATTTCAAATGTAGATTTGGGTATCTCTCCTGACTCTCTGTTATAACATATAACATAACATAACATAACATAACATAACATAACATAACATGCTGTAACTTAGAGAAAATCAAAAAGCACACAGAAATAGCAAGAGTGAATGTTAAAAATTATTATAATATACAATGCTAAACACATCTTGCAAAACTTTGGGTTAAGAGTCCAAAGAAGTGTAATCTGAAAAGTGGATAGTCACTTGAAGGACACAATCAATTAAATTACTATGCTAAAGTAAGCTGCAGTAACAGAAGAAGTAACACTTCAGAATAGAAACCCTTGAAATAAAGAAGAAAACAGACAGATACCATTGCTGATGCAGTGAAATGGGAACATGCATAATTGACATCGAGGAGACTTAGAAATTAAAAATAAGAGGAAAGGAGTCTGCTACAAAGCATATTGGCCACAAAAAATGAAGAAAAGACTACAATTTTCCTAGATCTCATCTCTAAGATTGGGGTTGTATCCTCTTTCCAGTTAATGTCTATTCTAAACGAATGGTTTTCTCTCCTCTGAAAAATACAAATTATATGCTCTAGAGTATTTCTGGAAAAAGTACTTTTTGACCTTGTGAGTTACATATCAAAATTGTCATAAAATCAATAGTCCCCAAACTCATAACACGTACTTTAGGAATCTTTGGCTAGGGAACCTTTATAGGTGACAGATAGAAAAGGCTTCCAAGGGCTTCCATTGCTGCAGCTTGTAAAAAGTACGTGTTGCATACTGGAGACTGTCCTGGCTTCCTGGTGTCTCTTTCCCGGGGGATTAGATAGCGCGAACAGAGACAATAATTTTATCCTGCCTCTAGTCTTCATGTCAAAGCCCACTTGTGCTTCTTAGAAGCTTCTTCAGCCATTTAAATGGGTTTCCTACTTTTCCAAACATCATCACAGGGCTGGTTTGGGTTAGTTCCAAACTAGCAGTGGAAATCTACCCCAAAGTCTCAAAAACATAGTGTATGATTTTAAACTGTATCTCTGAGGCACTAAAAGAGGCACTAGAAGTATTCAGCTATGAAATCTGGAATCTCACTTAAAACTTGTTAGTTAGGTATAAACATTATAGTCGACATTCTTAGTAAGGCATGTCCATGTCTGCTCAGAGTATGGAGGCCCTATATCAGGAGAAAACAATCCCTGCTTATATCTTAGACTTCCTAGGAGCTCCTGCAGTCATTCATTTCCCCTCTTTAGTTCTCATCTTGCTATTTAATGTCAAATTACAGAAAGAAGAATTCCATAAAATGCTATTTTCTGTGCTATGCACAGCCACCACCTCCCTTAATAGTGGTGTAGTTTTTTCAACAATGAATGGCACAGGAATATTTATTTATTCATTTATTTATTTACTTGCTTTCTGGTAGTCAGCGGTTAAGGATTTCTATTTCGATTATTTCTGTGCTGGAATGTATGATAGCATAGGAGCCAGCTGTGCTGTCATTGCGAATAAGACACTGAATAAGCCCCCATTGGTCTAAACTACTGCATCTATGTTTGGGCCTCCGAGTACAAGGAGGATGTTAAGGAACTAAAGAGCATCCAGCAGAGTATGACTCGCTGGTCAGGAGCCTGGAGCACAGGACCTATGAAGAGATCATGGGAGAGCTGGGGTTGTTTAGTGGGAATAAGAGGAGGCTAAGGGCAGCCTACATCTATTTGAAAGGCAATTAACAAAATGACAGATTGTTCCTCATTATCATTACATCCCCTGAATATTTCCCCTGCACAATCACATAGGAGTTATAAATCGTAGTATGATGCACAGGAGAATCTTTCAGACTTTTCAGATAACACATGACTATTTCCGTTCCTTGATCTGGTAAATCATCCTCCAGAGAAACTGAAATTGAAATTATGGTAACCTCTACAGAAATTTTTAATCTTTTACTTGTTTCCATGAGAAAGGTGCATTTACAGTGACCTGATGCCTAGTGTGAGATTAGAATATTTAGAGGAAAGTGTCTTCTCTCCATTCTACCTGGTGAATAATTATGCCTCTGTTTAATGAAGAGATGAGGAAATTTAAAGGCCATATTATAACCATACTATAACCATGAACTGGGTATAACTGACATAACTTATGAAAAACTGCTTTGAATTAATAGCAAATTTAGACTCTATTCTAAAATCCTTCACATCTCTCACAATCTCCCACAGTACAACTTTTAAAGGCTCCAAGGCAAATTGGAAACTTTGTTTATCCCTAGAAAGATGGAGGGCTTAAAGTCACAATGATTTAAATTATAGGGTTATTTTAAGAATTTAAAGGCTGCTATTTTAATTGCATTGATATAACTTTATCTATATCTATATCTATATCTATCTATATCTACAGCTAAAGCTAAAGCTAAAGCTAAATCTGTATCTATATATATCGTCGTTACTTTCTGATCCACTAACTCAATGAATGTTTTGCAGACTAAAATGTATAAATACTTTGGTGACATCATGTTTTAAAGTAAGATTTCAATAAATATATTATGAAATATTGAGAAGAAAGTAATTAAGCTTCCTCCTTTCTGCTCCTGGAAGTCAACAGGACTTTACCATTATTTTGTATGGGAGATGAGCATCACATCAAGGTGTGATACTTTTGAAGAATCTACCCCAGAAGTATTGGAACATAGTTTAGTCTGATATAGTTAGAAGAGAAATTATGAGATTACTTGGGAAAGACTGGACAGAAAAACTATAAAAAGTGGATATTGGAACAAATTCTCTGAAAAGATATCTCCAGCAGACTCTTGTTTTCTAATAAACTCAGCACTAGCACTGTCATCAAACTGACAAATGACATTTAGTGTTTTAGTCAGGACGAAGAGCATGGCATTACCATTATAGGCATAATTTGTAGTGTAAGTACATGCATCAGACATGCTTGTTTTAGAGTAGATGCAATTCTCTAAAGTGAATGTAAATACACCAAAGGAAAATGATTAAAAATGGAGCCAGGACGATAATCAAAGTATTGGAAAGCATGGCTTATAGTCAAAGACTCAAAATCTATCTCTTTAGAATATCAAAGAAAAGCTTCTGGAGAGATTTGATCACCTTAAATCTTGAGGGACTGAAAAATTTCTTAACAAAGTGCTCTTCAGTATTTCACCCAAAAATGTAACAGAAGACAAATGATAGGAGTTACAGCTAGAAAAATTTAAACCAGGAATATGTGAAGATTTTTAAGTAGTAAAACTTAGGAGCCATTGGAACAGATTGCTAGGAGTATTGTGAGTTCTCCATCTCTTTAAATGTTTTCCTTCTAGCAGTCATCCACTTGTTAAAACACTAATTAATTCAGGGAGAGTCAGGAAAGAAGGTGGACTATATGATCTGTGTGTTTTCTAGGTGAATAATTCAACCTAGTGTATCACTTAAATCAGCCTATTAAAAATCATTGGCTATAACACAGATGCAAAGAAATGTCCCAATGGCATTTAAATTTGAATATGATAGAGACCAGTTTTCTCAACAGCAGAAATATTATCTGTTGGCTTCTCTCTCTAGTTAGGATAATATGTGAGGTTTTGCTTGTTAACCTTAAGCAAAATTTTATCAAACTGCCTTTGATATACTGAATTGTTGAATATCTTCTCAAAATTCTCCTTTTCCATAAAACTGTACATACAGCTCAATTAAAACTGCAGGAACATGAAATATTTTTTAAAGTCCTATAAGATTTGAAAGCTTAGACAGAGCTTAAGAAAAGTAGTTTCAGAAATCCTCTTCCAACCATGTATATGCACTAAATTAAATACGCTATTTTTATTCTAAATTCATGTAGCAAAAGTGCTCTTACAAGTTTTCCAGATAAAACAGCTGATTCAAATACATAAAGTTCAAAAGAATTTTTTCCTAAAGGGACCCTTTCTCTGCAGTTCAGATCTTTAAGAAAAAGCTTAGCGCAGCTCTCAATTCAAGATCACTTCTTATAAAAGTTCAAAAGAGCACAGAGTAGACTTGGCAATATATGTTTAGGTTGCCAGGCGTGTTACTTTTGCTCTTTTTTGTTTTCTCACATTGCTTTTTAAATGAAACTTCTTACTGAATCTGACAAGAATGCTGCATTTATCCTCTGAGAAGATGCTAAACCAGCTAAGTTTCGGGAGGAAGGGGAAAATCTTAGAAGGCTGAAAATTCTAATAAACTTTAAGATTTAAAAAAAATATGTTAAAAATTGAAAGAAAATTAATATTTTGAAAAATGTGAAATACTATTTATAATAGAGACAGTACTTATGTGCATCTTTTTTAATGAGAAACAATGAAGGGAAAAATTGATTTTCTTGAAAGTTTCTTGAAAATTCTATTAACCTACACTCTTAGCCTGCCAATATCTAAGCATCAGACATTACATACGAGGGATGTTCAAAACAAGGGATGGCAATAATTCTCACACAGCAGGCCTTAGGATATACTCACTTTGAATAAGAATTTATTCTTTCATTTGAGTTTTCCGTGATCTGATTCCTGGAGAAGGAGGTTTCTAAATATCAGGGTAGTGACTGTTAACAATAACTCTCTACCTGGACTAATGATTCAAGGTTAACACAGAATATATTTAGAAGGGATGATGTTGCCTGCAGGAACATGTCAAAGTTTCTTTCAACTCTAATTCCATGATACTGTGTCACTTCACTCACAGTGGACATGAGAATGATTCATTTTTTTCCTCTTTGCGGTTTGTCTGACAACTCAAAGATTCAAACAGAGCCATCACTGTGACGTTGGAATCCTTCCTTTGCTCTCCTTTAGATTTTCCCCTGCTAGTCAAAATCTTTTTCGAACCATTATGTCCAAGATAGGAAAAATACCAGCCAGCACTAGTTTTAAAAGGCCACTTAATTTGCTTTGCAGTTACACTACTTCTTCCCACCAGTGTTATTTGCCTCTCCTTACCAGTGCTGCACCTATGGTTCACATTCAGCCTTTGACCTGCCAAAATTACATGTCAGACTCTGCATTTGTCCTCATTGAACAGTATTTTGACTTTTCAAGGGTTATTTCTGCAATGTTAGGATCACACTGAATCCCAGCACTACAAAGTATGCCTGCAGTCACTCCCACTGCGTAAGCAGGGTCTGTGTTCCATGAAACTGCTAGTAGTAATGTTCTCCAATAGCTTCCATCCAGATCTTTCTGGAATCCTACTTAGGCAATCGCTTTAAGTTGACAGTGAACTTCAGAACTTTCTTCTGTCCATCTGTATGCTCATCTTGTGGCAGTTTCAACTAGTCATGCAAGATGTTAGAAATCTTAATGAAGTCAATATATATGACACTATAGAGAAGATCATTAAATATCTCAAAAGAAGAATAGATGACATTTGATTATAACAAATGCTTGGTTGTTCTTATTTCCAGGTTATTTTCTAGGTAGTCAAAATAATGTGTTTGATTAAATATTTTCTTCAGGAATTAAATTTAGGCTAATCAACAATTCATCAGTTTTTCCCTTTAAAAAGTTTTGTCTCCACGAGTACCTTCTTAAAGATAATTGTTAATGGATTGAAGACAGCCTGAGAGAATCCTCTAAGTATTCTAGAGTGATTACATTTCTACCAGTCATGCTAAACTGCAGTCTGTTGTCCTTTATCTGTGAGTTGTCTGTACGAACAGTCAACATAGTAATATAGTTAGTGGGCATAGTCCATAATATAGTAAATTGGGCATAGTCCAGCCAGAGAATGATAGAGTTTCACAAAACCCAATTTATTTTGCTCAAACAAAACTCTGTGCTGCTGTGGCTGCAGTACTGACCCAATAGCAGCTTACACCCGGCTTATGGCTCTGGTGTTCTTAGGCACTGATGCAAAATAATCCTGACACAGTAGAAGTATTCCCACAGCTGTCATGGGAAACTTTCATCTGACACTTGAAACCTACATTGTGAAAACCAAAGACTGACGGCTTTCCTCTAACTGTCTTTACCTTCAAAGTTAACATTATGCCAGCAGGCCTTTCCTCTATTGAACAGCCAGGAAAGAGTCATGTAAGTCTCGTCTTTAACTGAAAACCTTACTTTATGTTAGACAATTCTTCCCATTGAAAATGGTTAAGAGTTAGCTAATGAAATACCATCCTTGCTGCCTCAATGATGGTAATATTAGTTGATCCACTGCATTAAAATTATCTGAAGTGTTCAGAGACTCTGTAAATAGGGAAAGATGAACAAAAGCTAAGACGAAAGGGTTTTCTTAAATTTGACACTTCAGCGGTAATTGTTTTAACTGAATCTTTCAGAAAGATTACATTTGTCAGATTTTTAGTGCTGCAAATCACATGTTGGCTTGAATGGCTGGGTCTGATGCCATGCTCATTCACTTCTCCCCAAGGATGTTTAAGTCAGATCACAACTATTTTTTGCTATAAAATGATTCTTTTACATACAAGCAATTGGGATGATCATTGTCAAGATGTTGCATCACAGCTGTTTACATTCACACTGGCCAAAATGCAGAGATTCACCGGCTCCTCTGCCATGTCTCTCAGAGCTCCTGGGAGCATAGGAAGCCTTGGGGACACAGTCAGTCTTTTTGCTCAATAAACATTCCTTGAAAGGGTGGACACAATCACTGTTGGGCTCTACCAGCTTAAAAGCCAGCTTTTTTCCGTACCTGAATTTCTTACTGAAATTGCACAAGATAAAGATATTTCTAGAATAATTCTCTAGAATAGGTAAACTGAAATAAACCAAAAAAAAACAACCAAAAAAATCCCAAAAAACAAGCCCTGAATTTTTTACAGTAAGTGCAGTACAAAGTCTGGTCCATAAAGCATGACTCAGTTTAGAACCAAATTTTGTAAAGTCATGTTCCACTTCTGTATGTCACAAGCTTCACTTCTTTGAATGAGTGTCCCTGTACCCTATTATTATTTGACAATATTTTAAAATCCAAAATCACTAACAGAAAAGATGACTAATTGAAGTAAGTTTTAATTCCTTTATGGCATCACCTTGAAAGCAACAACATGAAAATAATTGAACTGCCAGAGATTAATATTGTTGTCAATTTTACTTCAGATGAGGTTATATAAAGGATAGAACAACCCTTGTAGACATTACAGACAAAAAAGAAGTAATAAGTAAACCCCAGGAATGCAGCGGAAGGAAATTCAAACCTATTATTTACTTTACATCTTTTTGTTTATTTGCTAGTACATTTTCCAGTCTTTCTGGATCGTCTACTATATCTTCTACTATAATTTTGGCGCTATTTTCACAAAGAACTAAAAAAATGTAAAAGATATGTATGGCTGTAAAGCATCCTGCAATAGTAGAGTAATTCAATAAGAAGCGATATGTCAGAAATGACTACTCTCTGGACTATTTTTCAGTGACTAAATTTCAAGCTGATAACATTTATTTTAAACCAAATCTCTTGTAATTTTAGAAATCCATAATAGTTACCTGTAATATTTTTTAGTGAAATCTATAGCACTGATGCTGGTCCTGTTGGAAAAAGCTTAGCGGTATAAATATTTCTTATTTAAATACTTCAAAATCATGTTAAAATGTGATCTAAAGTAACAAGAAATCAAAATGTTTCCACTTAATAGATACTTGTTAATTTTTGAAATACTGAAACTACATGCTCTGTGGGTTTGCAGTACCATTTAGTAAGACTTCATTTATACACTTATAAACTGAAGAAAATTTCACCTCATGCTCTATAGAATCATAGAGTCACAGAACAGTTTGGTTTAGATGGGACCTTTAAATGTCATCCAGTTCAACCCCCCTGCAGTGAGCAGGGACATCTTCAGCTAGGTCAGGCTGCTCAGAGGCCCATCCAACCTGATCTGGAACGTTTCCATGGAGGTGCTGCAGCAAGGACGGGGGGACAAGGTACCATACTAGTCCTGCCTGGATGAAGAAGGAAAGCAGGGGTAGCTAAACATGGTCATCAGTCCTGAGTGACACTTACAAATATCCCAGACTTATGTTCCACCAGAATGGAGTTTGTGGGGCATCACAGAGCTATTCAGAAATCCTGGCTTCTGCCATCTGCAGCCATTTGCAGAAACCCTTGAAGAGCTTGAATGAAGAGGAAAACCCCATTGTACCTAGACAGAAAGCCTCTTCTAGTGTCAGAGTTGGATAAACCATCTCACACTCTTTGTCCTGGACTTGCTGCCACTTTCCAGGCCGTAAAAAAATGCATGAAATAGGTCTCACTCAACTCTTTAGCCCTTGTAATACTAAACACTGATAGAAACTAGTATTTCTAGCGTCCAATTCAAAAGCAGCATGGTGGATTTTTTAAATTAGAGGGCATAGTCACAAATTTAGAGAATTACAACAGTACACTATATGCTTCAGCTGTATTTTAATGCAGTAAAATTGTACATTGCATCAAATAACACAAGAATTGTATTATTTTATTGAAATGACTTGTCTAATCACACCTGGTGCTCCGACCATGATGTGAATAGTTTCAATTTACTATAAAGGAAGGAATCCTTCTCTAATATAAATTAGTGGGTATGACTAAGAAGCAAATTTTAAAAATATTTTTTTATTCTTCCTTGAGAAGAATCCAAATCTGCACCTTATGAAAAGCAACATGAAGAACAGAAGGTAGGAAAATGAATATGTTATATATAATTGGCATGTTTGAACATCATTCATCGTGCTGCCTATTGTAAAAAAAAAATCAGTTGTTTTCCTTAAGGGGAGCACCTTTGAAGAACACAGGGTCTGCACAGCTCAGTAGTTTGCAAGTCCATCTGACAGAACGCACCTAGAGTTGCAGCTCCAGTCCTTGATTTGAATTGCCAAATACTTAATGTTTCCTATCGTGGTGACCCCATCTTTGAATAAGCAGATACAAAACATCTCAGTTCCTTTGTGTCCATTGCTTTGTAACATCTTAAGTAAGGCAAAATGTGCAAAATGGAAGTATGTAAAGGAAAACTTCACTGTTCGTACCCAGGCACCGAAAGAGGTGGACTGATTTCTCAGCATCACCCAGCATCTGCAGGAAACAAATCAGTTTGCTTTAATTTCCAATTAGTAAGTGACCATGAAACAGGAAAATTTTGATACAGAATGATTATCAACTTTATGCACTTTGTACACAAAGTAGGCTTTCTTGCTGTCCTGCTGGTTTCATTTTAGTCCTATATCTGTTTTATGGATTTTCTGTTCTGAGTGAACACGTTATTCCTCTAAAGTTAAAGCTGACATTTTTGGCTAACCTTTTCACATGGTTTCCCTTGTTCTTCTGCCAATGTTCCAAAGCTCAGCCACTAAAGACTTACCCCATACGAGCTGTGGTGACATATGAAAAAACCCCTGAATATCCTTATTTATTTTCCAGGGCTATCGTGATGCATAAACAATTAGATGATCTCCATAAATATATTTGCAATATTGTCCTTTCCCACTGAGGTTTCTTGCCAAACATTAGGTGGGGGATTTAACTGTAGAGGTGACCCAAATCTTTCTGCTTATTAGCTGCTGTGAGGCGGCTTGTAACAGGTAAGAGCCCTAGCTGTAAATGCTAAAAAGAATTGTGTGTCTGAAATCCAGCACTCTCAAACTTCAGGTGTACAATCGTTTCTCATACACCTACTTAGAGAAGTGCAAACTCTTAATCATCTTTTATGAACCCAATACACACCACTACCCAAGACGACTCACTTTTTGATCTGGAGTGAGATTTCAGGAAGGTGGTGTTATCCATCCACTCCTTTGTCTCCCTCTGGAGATTCAGGCATACTTATATCCCTGCTGCTGCCTGTTAAATTGTACATGAGCTGTGAGCAATTCAAGTAATGATTGTCATCTAGATTTCCCACATTAAAGGGACTCCTTAGATTTCAAGATCCATCAGCAAAGGATATTTTTTTCTTTGTATAGTGACCGGAGATAAAAGAATCAGGGATACATCTGTGGTAGAAGTAAATGGTAATAACCTGGTTATTACCATTAAATGGTCTTCCCCTTATTTCACAGAGGGAAAATGAACAGTGAATACAGCAGACAGCTTAACTCTGGAAAACTCAGGTTGCTGTGTTTGGAATGCAAACACAAAAGAAACCTCCTGTTGATCACTGAAGGATGAATGTGCAAAGCTCCAGCAGTTTCAGCTCCTGCACTACATTAGTTTGGCTCTTTATGTACTCACTTCAGCTGTGAATAGATCAGCCTTGGTGTCGTGGCGTTGCAGGCGTGAGGTTGCACTTGACTGGACAAGAAGCAGCAAATAAGAGAAGGCACCCAAGAAAGGGAGACTATTTTCATTCTTTTTTCAGCCCACATTTATACACCAAAGGCATTGAAAAATTTTGAAAACACATACACTCTATAGGTGATCTTTTAATTGAAATTGAGACAGTAGTTATCTATAGAGAATGAAGAACTGGAAGCATCTTTATGGGCTCAGATACTGTTTGGAAAAAAAAGCAGGTCTTTTCTAGGCAGCTGGTGCTAGGTTAGGAGTTTTTAATTCTCATCTCATAAGGTAAATGATTTATTCACCTGGTTACCTTAATGACACTTTTCTGAATACATTTAGGTTTGAATTTCTACTTGTTAAGTAGCATCTGCTGCCACTGCCCACAGAATTCCAGCTGAGGAATCACTACTATTGTATGGTATTTCAGAAGGCGTCCTTGCAAAGATTAAGATACCATTCTTTTTTTTTTTTTTTTCAGAAACATTCAGTTACTGTCACAAATAATCTTACAATCAATTCATATTCCCCAATACTCCTCCCTGTTGTCATCTGATAAGATCTTTCACATTTTTGCATATATTTCCTACGTCTAGAACATGAAGAAACCAGCCTACATATTTCAGAGAGAAAAGTTTGATTTTTAAAATGGGAAGATAATAAGTAATTAGTATACATAATTTACCCTAAAGAGGTATTACCCTATAATTTCTTTATTTGTAAAGAAACTAAATCAAGATCTAGTTCTGTGTATTCTATGGATTTGCTATGACTTTATAGAAATGTTACTGAAGCTAAAATTGAAATCAGAGTTTTATTCACATGAAACATACCCAGAGATTAAAAACATGCATTATACCAAATTTCTTATAAGAATTTGCTTCTTTATTTTTCTCTACAATACAAATAATTTAGTGATTCACTCAGTATAATTAGTTCTTTACAAAAATCTGAGGGGGTTTTTCAGCTGTTTACACAGCGGCCCTATCCTGTCATTTTGCGATTAATTTAGCCACTTACTCCTCTTCTTTGAAAAATTAGGATGTCTAATCAAAATATTCCTTATCTATTTTCTAATTTGTTAAAATTTCTCATCAGTCTTCACATCTTGCAAGGCAAGAAATAGTGTCCATCATTAAAGCATAACACAGAACATACTTCTGAAAGAAGAAATGAGTGAACTGACGTAGTTAAAAGAAAATAGTACAACTAACTTACAATTTAAAGATCAAGAGACTGACATCTGGTTTTAATCTTTACACATCCATCACCTCCATTTGCAACATAATTAAGAACCTCACAAATAGCCAATCCGTGAGGAAGAGCTTTTTAGTTCGATAGTTCATAAGTAATACTCTATGAGTCCATCTTGTTTTAATTCTATAGGCTATACATATTCATAAACACACAAATTCACACGTGTAAAAACACGTGAAAAAGAAAAGCAATCTTTAATTGGGTAATGAGTAACAGAATTATTTACTAATTGGGTCTATTACAGAAATGTGTGTTCACACCGCTGTACTGTACTTAAAGACCTTGCCAGCGATTCCAGCAGAAGCCCACTAACCTAAGAGCTTACTAATTTGTGATTATATAGCGACAGAAAAGACAGTAGCTCTGATTTGAAAATTACCATTTGTTGTAATTAGACAGTAATGCAGTCTAATTGCTTCAGATATTTTGTACATTTTGTTAAAAAAGAAAGATGATTATTACACTCGACTAAGCTTGAAAAAGAGGATATTTACACAAAAAGAAAAGCATAGCTCGCTAATACTTAAAGGTTTCCTTTACTGTTCCAGCAGACAATTGATTTGCAATTAGAGTTCTGCTGCTATTCCAATTACATTTCTGTGTTTGATTTTCCAGTAAAATGGAAGGTAGCAGAACTGAGTATAATCTCACCAATATAGATATGTATGGGGTTTGGACTTTATCTGTCATATGTTTGGGGTTTTTTCTTGGACCACCAGTACCTTATCTGCACTTTTTTGGGGGTGTTATTGATGCTAGATACTACCAAAAGGAAAAGGTTAGAAGAACCAGCTTATTGGTGATAACAGCCTGATTCTGGGAAAAATCCACTCTTCAATTTTCCTCTTGTGCATGCCCACAATTTTCCACCTACCTGTGATCCTCACAAAGGAACTGCAGTGTGAAGGAGGACATGGTATTTGAATTTTTCTGGTTTTCCATTTCCAGCAAGAGATAGCGATGCCTTTAAAGGTATAAACACTACTTGGGCTTACACTGAATAATTGGGAAAGAAAAATGTCATAAATACAAATCTTTTTTCAGACTAGACAACATTTAATACCTAATGTTTCTCTCTTTAGAGGTATGCTGGGTAATATAAGCAAAGCTGTGAGGGAAAGTAAATAAATTATTCAGAAGAAAACATGTGAAAAAGTAGTTTCAGGGCATGACTAGGTTCTTGAGGACTGCTGGGAAACCTGCATGACAGGGTTAAAGAATTGAGGGCCATATATACTCGGATATCATTCTTCCAAACAGGCCCACAGACATCTTAAAAGCCAGGTCAGATAGTTCAGATAAGACCAGTGAGGTAACTTGCAGAAAATATGTAGATCATTTACCTTTGGCACTTACACTTTAGAATAAATAAAGGATTCCGGCCAGTGTATCTTCAGCAAATTATGTCCTACTGTCAGATTTCAAGCATCACTCTAATGTCTAAACAATATTATATGATTCAACACGTTACCCCTTCCTGCAGCGGGTGAGTTCTGCCCTCAGTGCTGTTTTGTACACAAGGATGTCACAGCTGGGATGTTACGCCTTCACCTTGTCTCTAATGTGGAAATAAATACTCACATTTCATCATTTATTTAAATAGGAAGTTATCACTGTCATTTAGTGCCTGTGTCTCTTCCTGGAAATCTATATAATCTGCCTGCAATTCTTAAGCCAAAATCTCCAGGTTTTGGTCACTTAAAAAATTTAAAAAACAACCCCAAAACCCTTTGTGCATTTAATCTTTTTTTTTTTTCATTACTAGTAATGTCTGTGGGTGTATAAGAACTGTAAATCAACATAGTGATGTAGCATGGTTCAGTGTTTTCCTGCCTTTTCTGAAATAACAGTGATATAATTTAAAGTGTCCCCATTAATCCACATTAAGCTGCTCGGCACCCTTTCCATTCTTAACTCCAGGAGAACAGACCAAAAGTCCATCAGTCTGGCACCTTGCCACTATGAGCAACCCCTAACAATGGCTTCAAAGGATGGTGTGAAATCCTCAGTGAACCTTGCTCCATAGAGAGTTTCATGAACGGGATGAGAAGACAGAAATTCTGTTTCAGTCCATGTGGCAACTGTTTTATCTCCTAAATCACCCGGTCAAAGCTATTCTGACTTTAAAAGTGTTCTGATTTGAATATACTTATTTTTAGCTACACCTGTAAAATAACCATCAAGAAAATATTTTAAAATGATCATTATGGGAGAGCACCTTCACACTCTAGCAAATGCAGCATCCATTCAGACAGAATTACTACTGGATCTTGTTTTACTTATTTCATAGAGGGTAATTCAAGGATTTCAGATAGGTCCTGAAAACTACATTACTGACAAACAGCATGCAATATTTCATTATAAAAAACACTCACACCATTACAAAACCAGCAATCACTCAAAGACAGCCAGCATTTATTGCTTTTCACCTTTACATTTTCCAAAGGGACAGTAGAGGGTTAAAAACAAAATTTTAAAAAAATTAAATTGCTTTGAGCTAAGCACTTGTATGCCAAGTCTCAGCATGGAAGGAATTTTAGCTGCTGAGCAACCTCATACAATAGTGCTTTAGAATAGAAATGCCAAAGAACAGACCCTTAACTACAGTATTGTAGCTCTGGTATGGGTGCCACTGTGATGAAAGTACTCTGATATAAAAGTGTCTGCCATGAAAATAAAGACAGAGAGACGGCTTTGTAGGTGGAACTTGGGTTCTTTTATGTAAAGACTGACCCAGGCAGTCAGAAGGGGAGAGTAAGAGGGCAAGGACCACATTATGTGGGCACGTAGCTGCCTGAGCAGAGAGTCAGGGAAAGAGGGTTGTGCAAAAAGGGAATTATTCTAGCATCATTTCCCACACCTGTGGTAACATTAATGATTTTTCACAGCTTTTCTGTTTATTTGTTTTGTTGTTTTGTTTTGGGGTTGGGTTGTTGGGGTTTTTTTCCCTAAGATCATAATAAGGTTATCTGCATTGTTTCAGAACCTCTTAGGCTTCATGCAAAATCTTCAGCGTGGTACTTTTAGAAATAATATAGGTCTTAGCCCAGTAAAAGACGACTGAAAAGCATGATGTTTTAATAAAGACAAGTCCTTTGTCCTTGAGCAGTGCAGATGATGTCACATTGGCCTCATGAATGTATGTAGAATTACCTACTTAAAAAAACTTATGTGGAAATACTTGTGGCTCTCATGGAAAAAGGAGGTTTTAAGACGATTACAGACCTAATGAAGAGAAACTTCAGATGTTAGATAAAACAGTGACTTTAAAGAGAAAGACTTTAGGATTAGGTGAACCACTTACCACTTCTTTTTGAGTATTTTTTTACACGAGATCTGTTTAGTTAAAAAGCAAAGTTTTAAAGGGAAAGAAATAGCAACTACTAAAGTTCTGCTCTGTTCTATTTAGCAGAGTAATCATGATGGCATTTGAATTATTAACCAATATTTAAAACTTACATATTCTGGCTTACATACAAAACCTTTTCTTTTTTT
Source organism: Mohoua ochrocephala (assembly GCA_013398855.1). Classification (NCBI taxonomy): domain Eukaryota; kingdom Metazoa; phylum Chordata; class Aves; order Passeriformes; family Acanthizidae; genus Mohoua; species Mohoua ochrocephala. The sequence continues at coordinate 15,104 of VZTA01011577.1, forward strand.
AAATCTCATATAAGATAAACTAACTATATTAGCAAAGTAGTAACTGTATTCCTTGCAAAACCTCTGTTGGGATACTGGAAAAAAAAGAAATTGGGTTAGTCAAATCTTCTGGGTTTGTATTCTTTTTTAAAGGGAAAGAGAATGAAAATTCTTGCTGCTCTTGCTAAGAGTCGAAGAACTTTAAAAAAATAGATTCATACCAACTGCTGAATATTTCTTTTTGTTGTTGTTGCCAGGTTTGTCACTCAGTGCAAGCCAACTTCCTATGAATTCAGAAAATTATTTGTGTCAATGTGTGCTGTATTGCCAAAGAACAGTGAACCTATAAAACATCATCTGTGATTATTTATGAATACATGAATGTACTTCACTTTTACGGGGCTTGGTTCAGTATGGTTTTGAAATAGAACGCTCATGCCTGAATTAATGCAAATAAATGAGAATTCATGCAATTACACTGACTGTTGATAGTTCCTCTCTAGCAGCACCAGGAATTATATGAAGATTTTGCTAGTCTTGTGAAAGAACTAGAAGCTAATATTGTAGGATAGAAATTATTCAATCTACCCAGGCTAAAGGCTAGACAATATTTTATCTTCGACAACTTCTTTTCTCTCCCTGTTTTTATCTTGCAAAAATTATATTATCTGATTTTAATTCATTTCCTGATACTCTTTTAGAACCAGGAGATATTTAGCTTCACCTAGAGTGCCAGTATCTGAACCATCAGTGCGTCTTCTAGCAGGGAATGGCTATATATTAACTACTTTAATTTTTACTGGGTGGAGTCTATATTTTGCCACTTGAGGGCATCCTGTCATAATGTTCCATTATAAAGACGCACATCTAAATTTTCATAAAAACAATGTGTTTCTGTCAAAACAGTGGTATTTTTCAAAAGTGCTGATGAAGCATTTGAAATTTGCCACACGAAATAGGCATTTCCAAGACCATAGATCAAAGTGGGTTGTATTTCAGGAAATGTTATGTCAACAAAGAAGGATAAGTACCACAGACATAAGTAGACAGAAGTCGCCTGGCAAGCACCAATGTAGACTTCACAGATGTGTAGAAGCTTTGACAAAATTCAGTTACTAATTTGGACCTGTGCTGGCAAGGGTTTCAAACTAGAAAAGAAAGCAGGTTGAGATGATACAATACAGGAAACAACTTCAGTTACATGAGGTATCCTAGACTTTTGTAAGTGTAGATGTATGACAACTACACAAAAAATACCAACTCTCAGATGCTTGAAGACGTGACCATGTTTTGACCAAATTCTACAGCGGCTATCACATCCAGATCATATAATCTATTGTTCTATTAATCAGTGATATTGTAATTGTATCATTGTGCAGATTTGTACAAAAACCATCATAGTAAATTTTTTACTGTTTTCTTTCTTCAATTTTTGGTCACTTATCTATGTAAAAGAATACAATTTAACATACAAGGTTATGTACAAAACTTTCAGTTCTTTATAGCTTTATTATATTTGACTTTGATGCTCTCATACCACATTTACTTTGTGTCGAACCAGAAATTTTGAAACTTAGGGTCACATAAGTTGCAGTCACTAGGGGTAACTAGTCATGAATTTACTGGCCTTGGTGGTAAAGCAATGGAACATGCCACATGTATTTTTCCTCTCTCCAACAGCTTCCTCCGTACTGAATAAGGTGCGCTGATTATGAGCTGTGTCAATGTAAGATTTCCTCTTTCCATACTTTGGCTCTCAGTCAGCCTTTTTTCTCTTCCACCTTATAACTTTTCTCCACCTAGTTCAGAAACCACATGCTGTCCCTTTATTAACCTGCCATTTAATCAGCCCTTCTCACTAAGCCCATAAACACAACCCTCACAATAAAACTTTATGTGCAAGAAATGTGCTTCTATTTAACAGCCAGTTTAACCTCTCCGGTCTTTCATTTTTCTTTTCCCCTTCAAACAATACTCCCATGGGGTAAGAGACTCATTCACACTCTTTTCCACATGTTCCTTTTATTTCTAATCACAGACCTCGACTGACTGAAGTCCTCCCAAGGAGGATCTCAGACTGCTGTTTTATTCTGTATTCTTCAAACCACCCAACTTCTTCCCAGTCTCCCCATTAAAACTCTGACCCACAGCTGTAGATTGGCTGCTCTCTTTTGCTGTGGTCCGTTCCATATTTCTTATGTTCCTGTAGGAAAAGGATTTGGGAGAGCTGCCAACTTCAGCTTTCCATGAAAGTGAAGCCACCACAGTATTGCCACTGCAGGTGTGAGGATAAGCCATTGTCAAGTTCCCATTTTCCACTGGGAAATGCCTCTGACCTCTGCACTCTGCTGGAAGTGGGCCTTCAGCTCTACCATCCCACTGCACCATTTCATTGGCCAACTCCTTCTTGTTGTGATCCTGTCACTTGTCCTCACTGTGGAGCACAGGGTGCAAATGAAGTTCTGGAGTTTCAAGGTGACCTCTGTTATTTAGATTAGGCCTTGCAATCCATTTCTTTACCTTCTTGTCCCATGAGGTCATCCACAAAGTCTAGTTTTTTCTTAAGACAAACACATGCCCAAAGAGGTGCGGCATTTTCTGGTAAATTCTTGCACTTTCAAAAATGGTAGTCTTAAAATTTCCTTCTAGCACTGCTCATATGAGAGCAAGCTAACACGTTCACTCATCAGGGACAGCCTCCTGATGGTGCAGCCACTAGCATTACCATCAGGGGAAGAAGGTTGTAGAATCATCTCAGCAAAGCCTTGCAGACTGCTCATCCTCTTCTCATTGCTCTTCCCCAGGCATCTATCACTGCTTACCATTGGAGAGATGAATATTTAGTACGGCCTCATACATTTACTTTGTATAAAGTAGAAATTTGAAGAAAACCCCACGAACTATGCAGATAACTTCCCTGATGAGCCAAGAGAAAAATAAATATCACTTTATCTGTTTCAAAACTTCTTAGCAACAGCTATCTATAAAAATCCTGGGTTAGGAAAAGGGATTTCTCTTTTTCTGATGCATTTTATCATGCATACAGGCAGAGGTTTAACACTGATTTCGTCTTGTTTCATAGATGTCATCTGTAAATTATCAAACACCAGTGCTCTCTCTGACTCTTGTAGTTGTAGGCTTATCAACATCTCACAGCAACCCTAAATCCATTAATAAAAATCCATATTTTATCTTGAGCATCCTGCTAATTACAGAAGGGGGAAAAACCCATGCTATTCAATGATATTATAATAACCTAGGTTATTGTATGCTTCCTGTTGCTTCCTTAGGTTCAGAACTGTGTGATTGCACTGCCTGTCAAGCTTAAGTACATCTGAAGAGAGATCCTGAGAAGCTTTATTTATATAAATAAATACATAAATATATAATGTAAAGCAGTAAAATTTGGTAAGATTTGCATTATCTACTGCCATGATAGACTCACTCAGCTGAAGAATAGCCACCGACCTGGGATTCTGCTCTGTCAGTATTGTGCTGTGTTACCTCAGGAAATTTGCACCTATGATGTGCCTCAGATTTTTTTGGAGTGGTTGGAAATCCATGCGTTCTGAACATTAAATTCAAAATCCATATTATTTATATGCAAGGTCAAGCTCATTCTTGGCTGGAACATGTAGTGTTAGTAAAGCAACAAATATCTTTTTTTCTTCATGTGTTAGTTCAAGCAGAGTCTGAAGATTTTAAGTGGCAACAATATGCAGCATTCCTAATAAAATTATAGAAGATTATGGTTTTGTTTTGGTACTTATTTTGCAGATATTTCCTGGAGAAAGGCTGTCAAGTACATAAGTGTTGGGGTTTTAGGAGTTCTCCTTTTGTTTTTTTCTTTTTCTCTTAA
>VZTA01011580.1:0-13890 GCA_013398855.1 Mohoua ochrocephala
GTTTTAAAAAATTATAAAAACCAAAATTGTCATCTGAAGTTATACAACTCTGTGTTTTCATGTTCACAGCACCATGGAGAGTCAAGAGAACTTAACAAGGAGTCTCTATAAACATTTAAGATATTTAAGACTATCAGTCTTGATTCTACACTCTCTATCCATTCATCATAATCTGGGGCACACTCTGAAGCACCCTCTCTCGGTCTTCAATCACAAACACCTTGGAGATTCCAAACAAGACAACTGGTGAAAATGCAGTACACAGTTAAAAGGCAGTAGCATATGCTCAAAGAGCAGTATTTCTCAACAACACAGTCCCATTCTTCCATGCCAAATCTGGAGTTCACAAATCTAGCTCCTAAATATTTCCTTCTCATAAACTATTCTCATTAACCATTGTCATGGACCCCACAAAGTGATTTTTAATGCAGTCCCATCCTACAGTGAGTTGAAAATAAAGAATTCCCCACTATATTTCATTACTTTGTTTGACAGACTTGCTCGTTTACTTATTAAGTGGACTATGCATGAATGGACATCACTCTAGATAGAAAAGGAAAAATAGTGTCCCAGCATCACATAGGAAAGGCCATTTCACAAAACATATCTGGTATCACATACAGAACTTTTGGCTTTGACATTCCCTTTTTTTTGGATGAAAGGGCCCATGTCAAAAACAAACAAATGTAGAACAAAATAGGATGGATCTGGAGATATGAGAAGGTGACTGAGCCTCTGTACATAACAGCTTACCAAAAAGAAGCAAAAGCAAGTAAAAAACCATCAGCAGAGGTATTACAAGGTATGTTCATGTATAGATTGTTGGTAATTATTTTTAAGATTAAAAGATAGGTTACTTTCTCGGAGGGCTATACTGATTCATGGAAGCTGGCGCAAAATGCCAGCAAAATGCACATATGTTATTAACTGCAATGAGCATACTTGTTGTTCAGTGGTCTCACGGAGCAGATGAAGGCATTTATCTTCCTTCATAGGTATGAAAATAATAATGAAAAATTAAGCAATTAGAACAGAATGGTAATGGTACATTTGTGCCAGATTTAACACACTTTTTATGTTACCATTGAGTCAGTACAACATCAGCTCCAAAAGTGGCTTTTTGAAAATATCTTCTGGAAGGTTAAAGAGGTAGCTGCAGTTCATTACATGAAGATGCAACTTACAAGGCGTAGAATGAATTGGGGTTTTGATACAAGTTATCCTTTTCAGAAACTGCATTTTCTGTAAACAACAATCATCTACTTATTTTGCAGTTCTCGTTGTTTGGGGTTACAGCATAAAATGGAGACTTCCCTTTGTTTCATTTGACTACTCTTATACCTACAGCAGTAAATCCTAACAATGTTCTGTAGTTCCCAGAGGTGAAATCCGAGGCCCTGGGCTAGGAAAGTGACGGAACAGAATATGCCTAACATCCTCTGACAAGATGAGTGATAGAAAAACATATTTTGTTTTCCTGTAACTTTATTATCGTCTGCTGTTCTCCCCAGCAGAGAGAAGAATTTTGTAATGTTTTGATTAAGGACTGCAGTATATCGAAGGAGCTTGGAGTGCTTTAAAGGTAAATGCTATGCAGCTATGCACACACCAAAAAAAAAAAAAAATAGACACAGTACACGTAACTGTTTTTTTTTAAATATCAGAAAAAAACCCTCCATCAACCACTACTAATTTCACCATATAAATGGCATTTGTAAAAGGCACACGTTAAGTGTATCAACAAATAATTAAAATTTATCCCTTCCTCTGCAGTTCTACAAAACAGCTGAACTTGCAGTTCAGTAGAGCAGAGAAACCATTACTTTTTGTAATGCCATCTTAGGAGACTAAGGTAATATAATAGAAAAAGGCAGGCTATATTTAAAGGCAGCTGCATAAAAGCAGTCTCATTCAACTGTACACAACTTTTAAAGGCCATGATTGATAGAAATTCAGCTGTTTATTCTCCTTCATCAATAGAATCAAATTTCAATCGGACTCAGTGGTACATTTACATGCATAAAACAGGTAATTACATACTAAACTGTCTGCTTCTTATATGCAATTACCCCTTCTGTGTACAAAAGGGTAATTTAAAAAAATTATTGTAAAGTTCATTAGCCTTAGGCAAAGACTATTTTTCTGATCCTCAGACTGCAGACGAATAAAGGAAAGAGCCCTTATTCTAATGACTCCTCCTGTTCACTTTAAATCAGAATTTTTCCTCCTAGGCTAGTCTATACTTTATTTTTTGTTTGTAACTTCTCTGGCAGGGGATGCCCTGTCGCCCCACCCCACTTCACACATCCCCTGTTTTGATTATAGAGTTAATTGATAGGCCAGAAAGTGCAATGCACAGATGCTTGTGGCAGATGGTGCACCAGATATGGAAAACCCATAATTTCTGTAAATTATCAGTATTGAAAATTGCTGAGTATCATTCATGACAATACTTTGTGCAGATATTCCAAAGTGATGCTTGGGAGGCAGTGGTCTACTACCTCAAAAATAAAAAGGAGTACACATGGACATCTTTGAGTTTGGGAAGTAAGGTGGGGAACTGAGGAAAGTCTCACACCTGGGAACAAGGAAGTTCCCTATGGACAAGCCAGGACATTGGTCCTCTGGGTGTGCCCATGACCAGACAGAGAAGAGCTGAAGAATGGCTCTAGTTCTGTTCAGAAAAATCTATGAATTTCTGTAATGCTTTGAAAAACAGCACATCATGCTAGGGATTCCTCACTCTAATAACTAAGGATACGGGAAGAAGCTTGTTTTCTTTGCAATATTTCACTTCAGTTCTACAAATCACCCCATTGTTTTCATTGAGATGTGGTGCCAAGGCAAATTTATTTGATCTGGGGCATTTTTCCGTAAAAACTGCCCCACAAACATAAAACACAGTTATCACAATGCACAGTGAAAGTTTGGGGTTCATTATATATTGCCAGAACTGGGCAACTACAATGTCAAATGCTCAGTGGTGTCATTCCAGTTGAATCAGTTACTTGGGATAATGTGAAAAAGTCACCTCAAGTGCAAGGGCTTGTTTTGACTCTTTTCCTATTTTGCAGCAGGATGGAAAATACTACACTGACAGGAAGTTTGCAAAAATTTTCTCTGATCCAGGATATTCTATTATTTTACCAGGTCCTCCCATGACCTCCTAAACCCCATTCATTCCTGACTGGCATTCCCAAGTTCATACATACCCATAACCAGCTTCAGCTTAGCCCAACTGGTCAGGGTGCTCCAGCAGCTCTTACTGCACTCATTTCATTCCTTTTTTACTTTTTCAGTCATCCATCTGTCCAGACCCCAACACTACAAGGATACTGTGGGAGAGTGTCAATAGCCTTGTGAAAGTTGAGGAAAAGGGCATCCACTGCCTTCTCCTCTTCCACAAGTCCCACCTAGTTAGCCTAGAAGACAATCATATTGGACCAGTACCATTTATTCTTGAAGAATCCATGCTGACCCCTCCTAGTCACGTTCTCTTTCAAGTGCTCAAAAACGTGCTCCAAGAGGACAAACTATAATTTTCCCAGGGACCAGGGAGAGGCAGACTGGTCTGTATTTCTCATGTTTTTTGAAGATTTGAAACAATTTGTCCTTCTCCAGCTGCTGAAGGGAACTGATTTCCAGAACCTTCAAAAAATTATATAAGGTGGTCTCAGTATGATTTGAGCCATGCTCTCTAAGCACTCTCTGACTGACAAACAAACCCCTACCATGGAAGGAAATGGGCAAACACGATGTGCCCACGAAGCTCATGCAATGATGTGTGGTGTGACTGACCACAGCTGTTGCAAAGAAGCTGACTGTATGCCAACGCAAATGCGGCAGGTTGGATTCACCTGTTACGAGTCTGTACTAATATACCAAATTGAGTTTTGGTGATTTCTAGGCAAGTCTTAGAAGAAGGATGATAACTTACTATTAACTATGACAGAAGTTGTCCTCAGTAACTGCCAACATCACTATCTTATGATAGTGATTTTTTCCATGAATTAGGATTTGCAAATTGAATAGGCTGAGCTGAAAATAAGGTCATTATAGTAGAGACCTTTCAATACATATTTATACATATTCCATATTCCATCAAAATCCACTGAACTGCAGAATCACAGTTTGTTTTAAAAAAATATTTAGACTATAAAACCAGCTTTCATCATGCCAGATCAACGATATTCATTTTGTAGGTAAATAGTGTTAAATTTCAGTTGACAGATGCACTGGAAAACATTTTATGTCAATTTTTAGCATACTAATGCATACTTTTTAGCATACTTGCCATACTAATTTTGAAGATACATTTTAAACCACCCAATAATAAAAAAAACAGGGTGGAAAGGTGAATAAGGCATCTATAAATTCTTATTGCACATAAATAAATCAATACAAATGCGTTACATGGAAAATATCCCTAGGTGAGATAGATATTTCTTGTGACTCACAGGGTAAGTGTTGTCTTTGCATTCCTTTAACAAAGTAGAATCAAAATGGCTTTCAGAGAAGAACAGAGACTTGTACAGGCGAGGGGAAAACACAGTCATTTAACTGGTTTTACAGAAATGACTAAAGGTCATGCACTTATAAAAGCCAGAGTCAGTGGATTTGCAGAGGCACCAATACTCTAGATTTGTTCCAGCCTCTCCTTCAATGCCTTACAACCATCAAAGAAAGCAATAAATAGAGAAAACAGGATCTTAATTCTACCAAGGCCTTCAGTCAGTAAATTATTGCCACTAATGGCAGACTTAGGTGAAAACAGATAATAGAAAGTAAGGTGGAATAATTTAGGGATATAAATACTACATACTCTCACTTTCAGATTATTTTCAGACTAAGCATGCATCCCAGTGCAGGAAAATCCAAAGATCAATCTGCTCCTGGCTACAAAAAATAAGGGAAGATCAACATTTTTGTGTCTTATTTCCAGCTATATTAGAAAAGGAGAGCATTACAGGACAGTAAAGGTAAAAGAAAACTGCTACGTTGCTTTATGTGACGCATATTCTGAACATTAAGACATTTAAAGACTGTTTTAAAAGGGATAAAGATTTTGTTCTTGACTGAGAGTAAAGAGACTGTAATATTTTGAAATGAACTATATTATAAAAAGTTACAGACTGTAATAGCTTAGTAGCTCTGTAGCAATATATATGTGTTTACATATATTTAAAACCTTAACAAGATATTTTCTATTAGCACATCCTTTGGACCTAAAACTCCAGAATCAGGATGGCTTCCTGGCAATAATTAGCAGCTAAACTTGGGTGTTAGGTGTTAGGTAATTAGTAATACAGGTGTGAGGAGCCAATTTAATTTTAATTTCTGTCTCAACTCTGGTTGTCAGAGGCATGTGGGGGGGAGGGTGGCACATGTGCCACTTGCAGGAAGCAAATAGTAGATGGGGGAAAGCCTTGTCTCTGGGGAAGCTTTGCCTGGCAACCATTTCATATCTCACATGGGCCAAGCAGTCAGCAGGAGACAACCAGGGACACTGTACCCTCCAGAGAGGTTCCCCGATCAGATGGAAAAGGGTCTCCACCAATGCACTGCAGTGGAAGGCTGGACTGGGCCAATGGTCTCTTGTCAGCAGGCAGACTTTGGGAGGCGCCAGGGGCTATAAAAGTAACTGAGTCACAAGATCTGTTGGTCTTTTTGGACTTCTTGCTTTAGCTGTAGTCAGCTGTCTGTTTTTTACACTGGCTCTAGCCTGTTCTTGTCCTTTCTGCCCTGGCTCCAGCCTGCTTAATGGCTCTTCTGCCCTCGCTGGCCCTTGCTCTCCCTCGCTCGCCCGTCCTCTCTCTCGCTGGGCGCTCGGCTGGACACGGGCTGATCTCCGAGCCTTGTGTGCAGCCTGTGTCCCGCCTTACCCCCTCGCCTGTCCCAGCCGCCCCCTGTCCTGCCTCCCTGTGTTCCTGTCCGACGCCCTGCCCGCTTTGTCCCCGCGTTCCTGCCTGCCTCCAACCTCGCTTCGCCGATGCAGCCGCCGCCGCGGTCCGCGCCGCGACCCTGTCCAGGGTTCTGCACCTCCTGCCCAGCGCCCAGCCCCTCACCTCGTGTCCGGCCGCCACGGCCGCGGGCGCTGCGCCTGCGGAGCCGCCTCTCGGAGCTGCGCGGGCTCCCCGGCANCCCCGAGCTCCTCAATGCTGGGAACGCCCGCTTGTTCTCTCTGTCTCCTCTGTCTCTCTTTGTCTCACTCTCCCCCTTCATCCTTTTTCATTTTCCCGCCTCCTTTTCTGTCCTTTCTTCATTACTAGGGCAGTGCCTTTTTTGTTACCAATAAATGGTTCTCAGATACAATATTGTCTCGTTTGACTTAATTTCGTCCTAGACCATCTGTTTTAATAGAACTCCCTGCAGTTCCCCATAGCGGAATGCAACAGCAGGAATTAGTTTATGGTCATCAGACTTCTGATTTCAGAGCTAGAATAATATTTCTAGTTATTTCATTTAGCCAAGCAACTAAGAAGCACTTAGTAAATTAACGTAGTTTTCTGCCTTAAAACTCATTATTACACAAACTCTTTATTACTACATTTCGGGGTCAAATTTCAGGTGTTCTGACAGCTAGATGTTTTGGTAGACAGTGTTTTTCCCTGAGTAAGGTCTGCAGGTCTTGGGCTTTGAAATAACATTTGAACTACAAGTTCAAATTATATAAACTGCTGAATACAGCAGCATTTTAACCAAAAATGTTTAGAACAATTCCATGTAACAGCAGGGTGCTGTCCAGCCATGATCAACAACAACTTTGCTCAGAGTCTTTGCTGGAGTGAGATATTGTGCAGTTTCATCTTGCCATGTTACCCTGATCTTTATTGCATTAGATGATTCTCCTTGTCTCATGCAATCACTGTGTTATTGTTCCGTCATAAAAAAAATATTTCCAGGTTGCTGTTTCCATGTTCAGTGTTTCAGATATAAGAGCAGAATGCTTTTTTAAGGTATTTTCTTTTTTTGGAAATAGAAATTCTTTCCGGGGCAAATCCTAATCCCTTTTTCACAGAAGCAGAGTCAGGGGACAAAAACACAGGTAAAGGACAGAGCATACTCCCTCTTTACATGCCATAAAACAGTCTTCCAAGTACTGACAGAGAGAAGAGCATGAATTCATCAAAGTTAGAAGGTAATAGACTCACAGAAAAGAATGTTACAAAATGAGAAGTAGTCACAGCACCAAGCCTGAGAGTTCAGGAAGCATTTGGACAATGCTCTCAGGCACATGGTGTGACACTTAGGGATGGTGCTGTGTAGTGCCAGGCGTTGGACTCAATGATCCTGATAGGTCCCTTCCAACTCAGCATATTCTGTGATTCTGTGAGAGGCTGTGCTGCTTTTAGGAGGGGAGGACAGGACTGTGAAGGCACCTTTGTACAGTTTTTTAGATTAAGGGAGAGGATCCATAGTATGTGGATCCCTTACTTGGATTTAAGAATGAAGCTGGTTTAGGTTCTTGTGTCCTTACTTTTTGATTGCAGTAAAACTACTAATGGCCTAAGCAGCCTGAAAACATATTTTTTAACATTCTACTTCCTTTGTTTATAACTTATATTTTTTTAATACCTCAATAGAGCAATTGGCATTTTACTGCTTTAAAAGAGAAAATTAGGATTCTTAGTGTCAAAAAAGGTATAGAAATCAATTAACATCTAATAAAATAGAAACATCAAACCAAACCCACAACACATCTCCCTCCAATCACTAATCTTTCCCACTAAGCTACTGGCCTTTAGACATTTCATCCCTTTTGGAATAAAATGTAGCTGGACAGCATACAAAAGTTGTGTGTTACATAATTATAACTCTGTATGTTATATTTGAATCATGCTAAAATCTTACATGATAGATGCGGCTTTATGAAAATTTGTGCACAATACCATATGTAAAAGGAAGGTTCTCTGTGTATTAATGCCATTGCAAACCTTTTAGCTATTAGGGAAGATGTCAAACTACAATTGAAGGTTAAGGGCTAACTTGCTTCTTGTATCATTTCACTTCATAGAAAGCAAGCAGAATGCATTATGGAAAAAAGTTTGGAAAAAGAGTGGGCCAGGTTAAGGGCTAACATTACCACAGACAGTTTCAAGTTCCAGTATAGAAATACTAGAAAGAGCTGTTTTAATTTGGTCTGACACTGGGGGTTCAATGTGTCAGAGGCTGAGCAAGCTGTAATCTTTGCCTTTTACTTCTTCTAGCTTTTCTACACTGTCAGTAGAGTTAAAACCCATCAAGAGCCTGTCTGGTGATATTGTTCCTGCTGGCTGTCCCCGACTGCTGTCACTGCTCTCTGCTGTCCCCTGTCCCCAGCACTGTTGGGCTGCACCCTGTCCTCCTGCCTGCTCTGCTGCCACACCCAACACCTGCTCCGCGGCTCCAACACAGCAGCACCCTCCTGGTTTTGCGTGGTACCTATGCCTGACGACATTTCTGTTGCTGGTCGTAGCAACTTAACAGCCTAGATCCAGCTAGAACTGGTAAAAAGCCTGACTTTACATGTGCCGAAATTCAGTGATTATCACAAATTACTCAGGACGGCTCTTCCGAGCAAATACATTGGACATTAATCCAAAGGCCTTCTACTCTGCTTAATGCACTTAAATCCACCCGAGTTCCAGGTTTGACGATTTCTGTTGAAAAATTACATGTGCTTGTTCTCTCAGGTGAGTTCAAGCTGCCTGGCTTCTCTGCAGTGGAAAGAATGAGTTGTCCTTTACCCGCAATTTTTTCCTGCTGTGTTTATCACCGATGTAGATCCTCCACTTCCATCTCTTGTAGAATTAGAATTCTCTCATGTTACTGTACTTTGCTGTTAGGATCAAAACCAAAATATAATCCTATTAACCTGGATGGCAAAGTGCATGTAGATATTTCCTCATTATACAGTTTGTTCACTCAGCAATCAACACTGGAAATAACTGAATTCTGGTTTACCTGCCCTTCCCTGTTTATTTCCTTTAGAGATCCTTTTGGTTCATTTCACGTAATCAACCAACATGGTAGATAAATCGAAACTCATGCAAAGGAATTAGAAATTTCCTGATCGTCTCTAATTAAATTCTTACCAGAAATTTTTATAAGGGTATTAAAAGACTAATACATTACCCATTCTTCTGGCATGAAATCATACCTGATTAATATGTTGCTATTTGCTTCTCACGTTTACAGCAATTATTAGTATCCAGATGCACCATGGTCCATTATTAATTTTTCCTACACAATCCAACATGTGAAATTCCCATTCTTGTTGAGAAAATTAAATCAAAATGTCAATTTACTCTCTTTTAGTAACATTACAAAATCTCTTCTGTACCTCTCAAAAGGTTAATATTGCTAGCAGAGCCAAAGAAATGTGATCTTAAAAGATAAATAAACAAAAAGGCCACAGATATATCGAATACGTATCCTGACATTTATTACATACTCCTCTGCAATCCTACCTCTTCCCCTTTCCCCTTCAGAGTCTAGAGCAAGAATCACAGTGGAGTTAATGGAATCTTCAGGAGTCATGGAGACAATTTAAGTCTGCTGTAGAGGAAGGCTTCTCATTCAAAACAAGTCCATATCCACAAACTCCTTAAAATTTTATTTCAGTCTGCATGAAAGACACAGAAACCTACAGGAAGATAAAAAATTGCACAAAAATTTCTTTTAGGCTGTGGTAAAATGGAGGAGAAAGGATGACACAGAGGGAAAGAAGAGGAATTATCTAGGTGCATTGTTAGAAAAATTGGCCAGATACCACAACTTTCCACAAAATTCCTATTGTGAATGCATTTGCTTCTGCAATAACTTAGAATATAAGGTCATGTCTTTTACAAGAAAGTTTGTTCAGTGTTGTGGATCTCAACATTTATTGGGAGAATTAAAATATTTTGAAGTTAGGACTGTACTTAAGAAAATGCACTGGAAATAATTCAGCCTGAACTTTACTTTTCTTTTCTAAGTCCTCATCTACACGAAAGATAAAAGTATCTTTTATGTAGTGAAAACTTGCTAATATGCAGACTATTTTTGATGCTTAATACATTTATTCATGCACTATGTATTTCATTCCCTAGCTCTTTCCTTTCTCACTTTTTCACTTCTTATCTTTCATAATTTACCTAAAATAGAAATGGTAGAAACAATTCAGTTCTTAATCTAAGTGACATTTAAACAAGATAGAAATATGCTTTGTATGTTCCTGAATCTACAAGTTTGCTGCTCCTTTTATGTCTTATTTCGTAATTTGTATACAATTTTGCTGTGGATTTAAGACTAAATTTCATTTGGTCTTTCTGTTGAATAACTTGTGCAGGCATATATAAGTAGCTGTGTTAACTGTGAAGTGCAAGACAAACCACAGCTGTGTTCCATGAATGAACATTTGTCAGCAAAATTAAACTTTTGCATTTGACTGAGTCATTTTAGCAGATATTAAGTAAATGTTAAAGAAAAATAGGGTCCCCCATAAGCAAATGTCAGATGACACATTTCAGACCCCAAACCACACACCGTAGGTAAATCCTTCCAAATTCATTTTCCTAGATGCATTGGTTTCAAGGTCAAAGAAAACAAATCAACTCAGACCTCCTCTGTCACAGCTCCCTAAATTTCATGTGTTCTTGCCTCTATAGAGACAGCCGCTCCTCACAAGGAATGTCTACCAGTTTACCATCAAGTGCAACTACATCTTCCTCTGGCCCGTATTATTGCTCTGAACTATTTTTCCTTTGTGCCTACAGTGCTCTTCAGCCTCAGGCCTCACATACAGATTTGCAGAGAACCACCAGCTGAGTTAAATCACTCGTTAACAAAAACAACAGTGGCAGTCTTCCCAGAAGAGTCAGCAGAAATCTAAAGAGAGTTGTAGATTGTTTTTCCAGCTTTTGGTTTTCTATTCCTTTTCCATGTGACTGCAGCTTTTGGAAGTCTTTTACAGTAAGACAGTCAACTGCTTTCACACTGTTTTCTCAGACACCTCTTACTTTCAGCTATGTTGTCCGTGACGTTCAACTATTTGCAACTTCTTATCAGTTCAAACATTTAGGTTATAAATACCATGCAATGATAAATACCATGCAGTACTGTTCCATAACATTATCAGTGACACAGATGATGGGATCAAGTACACCCACCCTCAACAAATTTGTGGTAGACACCAAGATGAGTGTTGGGGTCTACACCTGAGGGACAGGATGCCATCCAGAGGGACGAACTCAAGAAGTGGGGTTGAGGGAGATGATTCTGCCCTTCTATTCCACTCTTTTGAGATTCTGTCTGGAGTATAGTGTCCAGTTGTGGGGTCCTCAGCTCAAAAAGGACATGGCCCTGTTGAAGCAAGTTGTGAGGAGGGCCACAAGGATGATCACAGGGCTGGAGCACTTTTAAGAAGACAGACTGAGAGAGTTAGGGTTGTTCAGCCTGGAGAAGAGGTGCCTTTAGGAAGACCTCACTGTGGCATTTCAGTACTTAGAGGAGGCTTATAAGAAATCTGGGGACATACGTTTTAGGCTGAACAGGGTACAATAAGGGGTAATTATTTTAAGCTAAAAGAGGGTAGATTTAAACTAGATATTAAGAAAGGCATTTTTTACAATGAGAGTGGCAAAACGCTGAAACAGGTTTTCCAGAGATGTGACATCCTGGAAATATTCACGGTCAAGTCAGACAGGGCTTTGAACAGCCCGATCTAGTGGAAGATGTCCCTGCTCATTGCAGGTGGATTGGACTGGATGGATTTTGAAGGTCCCTTTCCCAAACTGTTCTATGATTTTGTGATTCTTCTATGATTCGGTCTATTTCTAGCACAGGCAGTCACATAGCAATGTTACTGCTATGTTTCATCAATGCTGTTTTTCAATACAGCAGATTAAGTGTGCTGCTTTAAAACCCAGCAGGAAAATTAACCCCGCTTAAGCTGCCCCTGTTCCCCCAGGGGCATGTTCCAACAGAGGAAATACTAGGAGACACCACAAGTGGGAATCACAATTTTCCTGAAAAAAAATCCTTGCAATGAACACAACTATATTGATAAAAGAGGACATCAAAAGACAGAGTGCTCTACCCAAAACAAGGATATTCCCCACTGAACAAACAAAAACTTACCTCAAAGACAGCACCCAGTGTGGTTTTCCCTCTGGATGCAGCTGCTATTGGTGCTGCTATTCCTGATGGTCTTGCCACACTGGAGGGAAAAACAGTCCCACCAGGGTGCCAGAGCTGTGCCACCCAGCCTTGTAGGGCTCAGCTACACCTCAGGGCAGTCCCTTCAGCACCAAGCTCAGAGAAACAGGATGGGGGACTAGCAGGGCACAGGGGACAGTGTCTGATACTGACAGTCCCTCCGCTGGAGCAAGCAAGACAAAGTGGCCAACTTCCAGGTTCCAGCACTTGACTCTTCCTGCTGAAAATACGATGTGGATGGTTTGGAACAATGCTAAAACCCCAGCTTCCCTCTCCATACCCAGAACATTAGGTTAAATAGAGCATAACATGGGTATTGATAACGGTGCAGAGGCAGTTTGCATCTTTCAGTGTGGTGCTGTTATGCTTTGTAGACATATGTGCACACATATCGTGTGCAAGATAAAACTTATTTCTTTATACAGGATGTCCTTTCTCAAGAGGCAGATTATTATTTGTATAAAATAAATTCCCTGAAAATAAGGGAAATATTTCACACAAACACTAGGGTGTGTTTTCCAACTGAAATAACTCAGTTGTGCTACAAAGGCACATGAGCTTTTATGCCTGAGGGCATCCAAGCCTTTTTCATCAATGTTTATAAAACATCCATCTGTATGATAATACAAACATAAACTGCAGAGGGAGAAATTACTCCCAACACACCTTTCAGCATGACTGTGGCAAAGGATAACAGAATGAGACAGTTAAAGAAGACATTAAGTGGGAAGCTGGGCTATTTCTATTGGAATTTTTTAGGGTTTACACAGAAGGAAATTTGCAGCTCTTTGTAAGCTCACTGGTTACACAAACCATAATATCTGACCAAAATTTCAGGTTTGATTTAGACAAAGGATTGTAATTGAAGCTACCACTTCCACGAACATGCTGGTACCGCTCAACAGTCACTATTGGTATCTTTCAGTAAAAACTTCAAATAATGTTAACATAATTTATAACTAACTTAAATAATTAATAATCAAAATGCTAACTGTGAACAGGAAATACAGATATGATACTACAGTAAACTAGGAAAGAAAAGTCACATATATATACACACACACATATTTATATACACACACATATATATATACACACATTCATATATATATGTGTATGCTGAGGGCAGGGTCAGAAATAATGCACCTGAAAGAAATGAAAATCTGTTAAATAATCATCTTGACACAGTGGATCTGAAATGAGAATGATAATAAAATAGAGACATCAAAATGGACAGTAGGAAGATGCTTGAAACACAGAAGAGTTCTGAGGCGTACACTAGACAGGACGGGATATGTGCAAAGGAAATGACTGACAGATGCTACTCCTCACCCAAATTTATTGGGAAATTGAAAGAACTCTAAAAGACTACAGAGTAACATTAAGATCAAAGCACAATTGTCTTAACAGAAAGAAGATGAGAATTTATGCTCAAGAGCCTGAAATTTCTAGTCCCCTCATCTGAAAGCCCTAATGAGCAATTGTAACAGCATTACAGTCTTCTTATGGGGGAAGTGTTGAGATCAGCTCAGCTGGTTAGAGAATGGTATTGAGACCACCAAGGTTGTGGATATGATCACTGTATGGGCAAGTCACTCAAGAGTTGGACTTGGTGACAAAATGATTTTTGCTTTTATGTATTCTTCATTTGTATTCGTAGCTCTGTAGACTGGTATTGTGTAGTTACATCGTTCCTAACTAACTCCAGTATTT